>CABFWB010000721.1:104038-124001 GCA_902151455.1 Timema bartmani | reverse complement strand
TTTTTTTTTTTTTTTTTAATCTTATCAACCAAGAGACCCAGGAACTAAGCTGGAATGTTATTTTAGAGATTGAGTGGCCACCCCTTCTTAAGATGTGAATTAGCCATGAAGCAGCTTAGGGTTATTTCATCTCTTTCAAGTTCGGTTTAAAGTTGAACATAATTTACAACTAATGCGTAGAGTGAGTTAGTGGACAACCCTTGATACATATAAAATTAAACCACAGCACATTCATAGATAATGTTCACAACTGTTACAAAGTGAATAGTATATAATGTACACATCTTAAAGTTAGTTTAATAGAAGCTCTGGCTTATGCAAAGTGGAAAGTAGACAAAACAAATTAAAATCTGTTCAAACTTAAGGATACACGGGAAATAGTTTCTTTACATGTATGGAGATGTATTCAAATAGCTATATATTTGTTGATATGTATTTAATAATCTTATTTGATAAAATGACAACTATTCCTGATGGTGGATGTGTTTGGAAATTAAAGTGAAAGATAATGTTTTTGTTTCTAGTGAGTATTCAAATATGTTTTGTCAGTAGGTGCTAATAAAATTAGGAATATTTGATTTGTGCAAACACAACTTAAAATTTAGCAAGTTAAATTGTTTTTAAAAACCCAGCACTATTCTTGTTACAAACACAACAAAACAAAGTTTGTAATGTTAAATCAGCGGAAAAGGATTACTTCTCAAAATAAATCCTAATTAACATACTATTTGTGTTTAATTTTGTTTTTTAATGTACAACTATGTTTTTAGGATGACTTAGGCTATAGTATGTTAGCATTTGTTTTTAAAATGGAATTGACCCACCCACACAAATAAATATAACATCTATTTAAAAAGTATTTTCCACTTGAAATATTTATGTTTTATATGTGTTTTGCACAAACAAGTTTAGAAACTTTGCCACTTGTGTTGCTTCATGTTAAAGGAAGGAAATATTTTAGATTTTTGGAACTGTAGATACATTTTCCTATTGTGTAATAATTTTGGTTGGTCATATTTTAGTTGATTGTATTTAGTTGTGGTATTCTTTGCTATAAAAATAACCCATTGATTAAACTTGCTTTCTACAGAAATGCCATCAATAAGTAAGGTAAGTTTTTATTTTTTATATTGTCTTGCTTGGCTTTGCAGTTTCTAAATATACCTTTGTTTATTTTACTTCAATTTTCTAATGTATTAAACAAATTATATTGGGGGCCCCTGCTGCATATTGATAGGTATTTATGAATTTACACATGTAGTTTGTATGCGATTTTATTTGAATTTAAAAAGATACCAATATTTAAAATCGAGGTTCACAATATGAAAAATAATGTTAGTTGGCTCATTTGTAGTTACAATGTTGCCTTTAACTTTTCACTAAGTAATGAGAAAATAAATATACAAAACACTTATGTGTGGTCTTTGTTGTAAGTTTTTTCCTTTCTTTTAGGTTTAATTTTGATTCAAACATAAAGTAAGCTTATTTGTTATAAATAGTTTTGTAGGCGTAGATGAACATACAAGTCACTAAAAGTTGAACTAGTTTCATCAATCACAGAGTTTTGCAGGCCTGAGAATTCCAACTCTTATATTTTTCTATATTTCTCATAAATAGTTAAAGTAAATTAATTATTAATAACAAATTTACTACACTAACATTCTCCTATTCATATGACTTAATGGGAAGCTTCTTTTGCACTGTGAACGTATATTTAAATAAATTTGTCAATCCAAATTACAAATATTGGTCCTAAAGTTGGTACATTTTCATTGGCTTCGCCCAAACTTGCTTCCAACTCCACAGCCTCGGTGTTAGGAGTCAATGAATAATATGTATTGCATCCTAAACATTAACTTCCCATAAATGATAGTCTTATCATTGTTTAGCATCATATGATGCTACAAGAAGAAAGCTTAGCTGATCAAAACGCAACATATGACGTAACCATTTTATATAATTTTATTTTGATGTTTATTTTATTTTTACCATTGGATTAAATTAAATTATGATTGATTTCAATAGTAACAATAATTCTTGAGCATGGTAAAACATGATTGGTTTTAAGAGTAACAATAGTTATTGAGCTCAGTAGAACATAATTAATTGATTTTGAATAAAAATAGCTTGATCAAAATTCACAATCAATCATCATTTTAGCAGTTTCCTCTTTTTATCAGGAAAAATTATGATCAAAGTGGTAATTTTGTGTATGTTTATACTTTGAACTTTTGAATTGATTAACAAAATAAGGCTGCTTCGAGGATTGAATGGTCTACGGTGTTACACTATCAATAAACTGGACTGCCAACGCCTGGGAAATCAGGGTTTTGATTCCTGTTGGGTGTACCGAGTGTGGGTTTTCGTCTATTTTTTCCATGCAAATGTTGGTACACTACCTCTAAATTCAACCTTATATATCCTTGACACATTGTTTCTAATTAGTACATATATTTATATCCTGAATAGGTAGTAAGGCGAGATACCAAATAAAAAAGAGATGTAAAATTTGATATACCGGTATTCTTACACATAATTATATACTTTATTTATTTTTTTACATTAACTGAATAGCCAATAGTGAAAGCTTCCTATTCAAAATCACTATCTTGTTATTTGGCAATCAGTAAAGTACTTTTGCCTATTGTGATACACTTGACAATTATTTTGTTATGTGTTGGCCACTGCACTATAAAAATGGAAATATTAGGTTGAAATAAAATATCTGGATCTAACTAAATTCTGCATCAAATTTGGCTAGACACATTTAAATAATTAGCTTTAGCTAGTTCATTTTGGTCAAATCTGGTATTCTGGTGTACCTTTAGGTTCTTGTGCTTTAAAATTCTATCGCCGGAGTAACCAAACCTTAAGCAAAAATTACAATTCCTATCATGTTTGAAGGTCAAAACCAATATCATTGAGCTTTACATAAATAATATCATGTTAATGAAAGCGACAATACAGGGATTATGTTACCAAAATGTTTGAATAATGAATGGTAAGGGAATATTTAGAAAAATAAAATTCAATTTTAAGTGAATTTAAGTTGGACAAGTTTTATTAGATTGACGTGAAAGAAACATAAATATGTAATATAAATATAATATATATGCACAGTATTTAAATTATATTTGTAAAAGATTTGGTAGTATTAATTACAAGTTATGATACATTTTAATTAGGAATATGTTTAAATTATAACAAACATCTAAAAATTAGGTACATTTTAAAATAATAGACATTTGAGTTATAATTACACTTAAAACTAGGCTGTACAATCAAAGGAAGATGTGACCATACATATATTGAATATTAATATATTATCCTTGAGAACTGACAGAAAAAAGTTATTAAATTTGAAAAATAAAAATTGATTTTATTTCTTAGCTGATTTATTTCTTAGTTCCCTTGATTTCTGGCTGCAAGTGCTGCACAGTTATTTTGAAAATGTCAAGGAACTACAGCTAAGAAATAAATTCAATTTTTATTTTTCAAATTTAATAACTTAATTCTATCAATTCTCAAGAATAATATATTTATATTCAATATATGCATGGTCACATCTTCCTTTGATTTTACAACCTAGTTTTAAGTGTAATTATGACTCAAATGTCTATTATTTTAAAATGTACCTAATTTTTAGATGTTTGTTATAATTTCAACCTATTTCTCAATTAAATTGTAACAAAACTTGTAATTAATACTACCAAATCTTTTAAATATTGTGCATATATATTATATATTTATGTTTCTTTCAAGTCAATCTAATACAGCTTGTCCAACTTAAATTCACTTAAAATTGAATTTTATTTTTCTAAATATTCTTAAACGTTCTTTACTAAGCAATTCAAATGTTTTTAAAAAATCGTAAGGGGAGTTTAAAGGCATAAAGGGGGCTACCTCACAGATCACTGAGATGCATTACAGACGTTAAGAAATATCTCATTATTTAAAAGTTGGTTTGTTATTTCAAAATATGGCTCAAGGCAAAATGTAGGTGAAATATATAATGTCCTTATAAAGCTAAGAACTTTTTGTTTTAATTTTTATAATTTTAAAGAAATTAAAGAAAAGGTGAAATTAGTTCATTCACTAATACATTTCACACACATGGTTAAAGTTTTGAGATCCAAGTAAATAGTTAGAAACATAAATCTAGCCTTCCTGGAATAAATAGTAAATTTTTAACAGGGCCACAACACAATATTTGAAGATAATCAAACTCGCTTCGGTGGCCACTTGGTCTAAGGAACTACTCTCGCAGTAGACTAGACTGCCAATGATGGGGAGATTGATGTTCGAATCTCATTTGGATGTACTGAGGGCTTTCTATTCTCCCTCCACACAAATGGGGGTTAACTTCATATAAATATAATCCTACTCAACCCTAAAACTACTGTCATAATTAGTACATTAGCATATAACCTGAACAGGTAGACGTGGTGCTAACCCAAAAGATAACCAATAATTGTTTTGATGGTTTTAATACATAAGAACTGCTATTCCCATAACAAATACCACATTGTGAAGTTAGAAGAGGATAGCCAAATCGTATCATAAATCAAAACAAATAGGCGCAGTTTTTTGGATAAGGCTAGAGCTGGGGAAATAACTAGTACTAATGGGGTGGGTGGTGTTTGTTTGCTGTATGGTGTATGATTATTTTTAAAATGTCTAAGTTTTAGGTTGGACAATTTACTACTATATTCCAAGGAAATTTGTAAATTCTAAAAATAACATAATGATTGGAAATAGTTTTATAGTTTGCACACACTGAACTGCCTGTTAAAAAAAGGTGTGATTGATTAATATGTCTACTCTATCATTTTAAACACTATTTAAATTTGTGAACCTCAATGTTATTTATAATCGTAGACCTCACTCTTAACTAAGAACGAATAGTCCATTGTCAATTATTATTTACTTTTGAAACAATCCTAACATGCTCATATATAAGTTGAACTATGCTTAATTTTTTGGGTGATTTGTATGATACAAATTGTACATCAAATTGTAAAATCACATCATAAATAAATTTGAAAACCTAGTTTGCTCAACTCGTCCTTTATTTTGAAAAGCCTAGTACTTAATTTATGGAACTGTTAACTTCCCTGTTTCCACACACATAATCTTAATATTAGAGCTGGGCCGATTAGTCCGATGCCGATCATTTGTTGCCGATTAGGCCGATCACCGATGTCGATTATTTTTATTTTCAATTTTAATAATTTTAATAATTTTAAAAACAGTTTCCATTTAAAACAAAATGTGCGCATGTGCGAGATTATTACGTCCGATATTTCATTTTTTGGGCATCTTTAACAAATCGAAATAAAACAACACCAATCTACTAATATTTTATTTTATGATTATTAGATTTGTTACTTGTGAGTATTTTTATTTCTAATAACGTGCATAAATTGGAAAAAGACCTATGGTAAATATATTTATTTTGATATATTTTGTTTGGAATGTTGGATGTGCTGTTTATTTCAAACCTAAGTCGCTAAGAACAAGCTAATTATTCAAAGATTACATACGAGAGAGCAGAGATAAAATATTTTTCTAGGACTTAAAATATACCCACACATTTTGAATAATCGGCATAAATAATCGGAGATTCGAACACCGATCATCGGAATCGCCGGTTATGCGATAATCGGCCGATGATCGGATTAATAATCGGCATCGGCCCAGCCCTACTTAATATGACGTCAAAATGAATGTGAATTAATTTGTGAAGATTGAATTGTTTTTAAAATGTCTGTGCCGGTGGCTAGGTGGTTGTGGAAAGTTCTGAATGGTTTTGGGTGTGTTGGGAGTCACTGTCGGTAACGGAGCATCTTGATAGCCTATAGTAGGTGGGAGTTGAGCTTGCACTCCTCAGTAGATGTGTGCTCTTCTTATGTTCTAGGTGAATGCTCTGCCTAAGCAACATCTTCTCATTAACCAATCTCTTGGCACCTACCGAGGTGGTTCCTTGCCCAATGTGAACCACATAGGCAGTAATACAGTAGATCTGAAGGTAGGAGTAAACACTGTGAGCTGCTGTTTCTCCTTTACGATCGCTTAATGTTGGCTTTTCTTTACTTTCTTCAAAAATGCTTTGCTTTTGTTTTAGAACAACCGCTTTGTGTTGGTAGTATTGTTTGAACTTATACTAATACCAGAGTCCTGTTGCATGTTGCTTGTTCATATTATGTAAACAATATGTATTATTTATGAACCATTTGAAAATGATTATTTTTTAATTTAAATACTTTGCACCATTGTTTAAAAGTTATAATTTTGTATTCTGTACCAGTTTTAATTTCTTCCACACATGTCTTATGCTGTCGTGGCTGTTAATATCTAAGTGGCGACTCGTAAAAATACCGTGTTGGTAGGAGGTAGTGTGGTTGACTTTCTCAAGAAAGTTTTGCTTTACCTCATTGTCATAAATATTTTATGTGCTTACAAATATTTTGCAAATAGTTTGCAAGCTCAGGTATTCTCATAAATCAAGGAACTTGATCAATAACTATATGAACCCGGCTTGCTGGACAAATGGTCTTAGCCAGGGGTTGGCGATTTTTTAGAGCCCTGATTGACTTATAGACTTATCAAAAATCCTGCAAACACCCATCATTTCTTCACTCTACTTTGGCCTTTAATGTGTGTGTGTATATATATATATAGAGATATAAGATATATATATATATTATAAGATATATATATATATATATCTATTCCTTAAATTCAACCACTCCTCAAATGTTTATATTCTCACCTTTCTTGGAAAAAACATGGAATAAACAAAATTTAAACTTTCATAATCTATTTACTTTTATTTTAACATTACATTATTTTGGTTGGACTCAAAGATAGATAGACTTTTAATAAAAATGTAATTTTCTTACACGAGCGACCAGTTTCCAACCCCTGGTTTAAGCTATTGCTCTCACAATAGACAAGACTGCTGATGACAAGATTGGGGCTTAAATCTCTGTCTGGTGTACTGAGGGTGTTTTTTTTCCAAAATGATTTTTCACACTCCTTGCAAATGTGGATACACTATCACTTAGTTTAATCTTCCTTATCCTTACTACATTATCATGATTTGAGCATATGCGAGATATGCATATAACTCGAATGAGTAGGGAGACTCTGTGCTAAAACAATCATTTGTAATTTAGTCAACCAAAAAAAATATAGGTCCTCACAATTTCTTGTCAGACCTGTCAAACCGTTTTTATGTTGGGGAGACAAAACTGACTCATCATGCATTTTTGCCTAAATGCCAGGATTAATTAGTTGCTGTTAGTCTATATAGTCATTCCCAACCAGGATTCTGCAAGAATTCACAAAAGTTTTCGTTTTGTTGGTCTGCTTATAATATTCAGACAATGTGGAAATATGTTAAGTGAACTAGTGTATCCGAAGAAGATTAAGAAAAGAGTGCCTGTAATAATGTTAAATGTGAGGTTTGTAAGAATATTTTTAAGCCAATCTCAAGTACTGAAGGACATTAACTAGTAAATAGAAATAGGGACTAAATTACTCTTGAAATTTTTTATTCAAAGGTATGAGTAAGTTATTTTTTACTAACTCTACTAGCATACACGTCACATATATCTTGTAATTTATCTCTGCCGAACCTAATATGTGGCAGCTGGGTAGGGGCTATTTGATACTTTACTAAATATTTCAAGGGTTCCTCTAAACAAAAAAGGTTGGGAATCACTGGTATATACTAATAAAGAGCGTTTGCAATGAAGAGCAAAACTTTTTCATCCTGTGCTTCTCCTGCTCTCCAATATCACATTTCCTTATCTCTCTCAGGCCAAAGAAAGTGTTGTGGTGAATTTTGATTCTTGAGTACATTCTTTGGCCTCTTTTAAGTGCTTTTCTCCCTCGAGTTTTCCATTTGGTATTCCCCTACTATTGAAGACAAACCATGCAAATTTCAATCGAGGGGTATGTCTCAAGGGGTCTACCCACAAAAAATATAATATCGTGAAGGTTTTTTTAATCAAGATTGCACATGGATTATTAGTTTGACTCACAGTTTAAGGATGAGAAGAAAGTTTAATTGCAGTGAATAAACCACAATTTACTATAATAGGGTTAATGTATAAATGCTTTAAGTGATAATTAAGTGATGATTCATAAATTGAAAAATTACACCTAGACATGGGAATCAAACCTGAGATTCGTGTCTAAGTGTCACTTTTCAATTTACAAATATACTTGATATGGCTACATCCGAGACATATATATCATTTTGCTGTTAAAAACTTTAATAGTTTTGTATGTTCATCTGTACAACTATTTGCTTTCTTCCGAGAAAAGTATCAGCCAGAGTATTTAGATCAAATAAGCATAGTTCTGAAAACTTATTTAAGATTCACACCAACAAATGATATAATGGCAGGACTGTCTCTATCATCTGCACTATTCGTCTGTAGTATTTACATAGAGACTTGGCTATTTTTGGGTAAGTAACTGAGCTGAGAAGTTTGAATTAATTACTGTATCACAATAGCACTATCTGATAGTTGGTTATGTAAGGAAACATAACATTGTTAATGTAGTGATTTAATTGACTACCTACTGATCATTAAAATTTATTATTTTAATGCAAAAACTAACCAATCTTCTACAAAGCTAAGTTTTCTCTGTCCTACAGTAAATAATGTGTCAACCATTTAGCATTTCTTCAATAAATGCCCTTATTCTAAAAATATATATTTTGACATACTTACAATAGGGTCTAGAGTAAATAAAAGATTTAAAATAAAGTAAAATACTGATGGTACTATTTAAACAACCACCAAAAAGAGTTGGGCTATGTTTTAAGTGGGTGAAGACAAAAGAGTTATGTTTTTTATCATACAGAACGCTACAGTAGCCCTATGGCTTCTTTGGTGCTGACTGACAGTTCACAGCTGACTTCTGACAGTCAACATTTAGGTATATACCTAAATTTTGACTGTCAGAAGTGACAACTGCTAAAGACATGTTTTTTGCAGATCATATGGTTCGGCGTAGGGATACATAATTTGGTCTGGTAGCTTTTCAAAGCCGTCAGAAGTCAGCTGTGAGCTGTCAGTCAGCACCACAGAAGCTAAAACTCAGGTATAGTTTCCAGTATGATGGAAAGTATATGTACAACATAAAATCAACTCAAGTGAAAAATTCTCTCAAATACTTGAATTCGAATAAGATTGATTTAATTTACAAATATAAAAATGTTTCATCAACATTTTAGACTGTTTGAATAAGGTAGATCCGAGTACAAAACGAGAGATTTGGGGTGTAAGTGACCTGCCCAGAACTCTACTTCCTCTATGCCAAATGTTTTGGTCTGAATTTTCATGATATTCTCCATTTGGAGCAGGTTAAATGGCACTCCACCCCATTTAAAACAACATGAGACAACAAACATATATCCATATTGCAGGGCATGCGAATGAAGGCGCCCATCTCTTCGCATCCAGTTTTCCACTGACAGGGAGGATGATTTTTTATTAATACTCTACTGCCATGCAAATGCATACCTTCTAAAATTAATTCATTATTGTCTCTACACCACTAATGTAAATATGTGAATAGCTTAGACAGCTAGTAAGACACAAAGCATAAGACACACATACTCACATCATAACTAAATAAACACACTCCAGCGAATGGGGATTACCCACCCTTACATCTAAGTAGCTGTTCATTTAATTTATAATATGGTTGTATCAACGAGTTTAAATTCAACACGTAAAGGTCATATTAAAAACAGGAAGCTGAGGATAGGTGAATTTAAAACTTGAGTTTATTTTCCTTAGGAGTGGGGGTAACTGACAGCTGGCAGAAGATGTAAAAATAGTTCAAATAAAAGCCTAATCAAAAACAAATTGTTTTTTACCAAAAGTGACAGCAAACACATAATCTGTGAATAGATACATGAGAGTAGCTCTAATAACTTTTACTAGCTGTGACTTACCACCACTCCTACCGTAGATGGTTTGAATATTGACAAGAAAGGGTTTAAGGTAGGAATATTGTTGAACATTGCACACAGGGTGGCTACCATCCGGGAAAACTGGCATTAGTCAGGAATTTAAAGTGGTCGGAGGAAAATAGGAATAGGTCGGGCATTTGGTTAAAGTAAAAAAAATCCAGGAAAATGTTATTTTACTCAAAATATGAAATATATATAATCAGTAAATTACAATTTGATTCAAACTGTCTTATTTTGTTTGTAGCTATGTAATATATGTTATATATTTCTAATTCCTAGTAGACTATTGTTAATCCAAGTAAAGAAAAGTGTTTATTTTAATCTTAAAATGGTCATTATTATTCATAAAAAGGATTGATAAAAAACGAGGGGGGAGAAAAGGTAGGACATACTTTTGAGTCGGGAATTTTAGGAAATGACTAGGGGAAATTAGAGATAAAGTCAGGAATTTCATTGGTCAAGTTGAGTAGACACCACACAGTAACATAGTGGTGATTATGAAGCTACACTTCCTCCTTATTACACACTTTCAAGGAAACACGTGTTTCATGAGTGGATTTTAATTCATCTCCATTTGGGTGTGATGGGGTGACATTTAGGTTTAATTTAAAATGTCGCTAAACAATATCATACCTATTCTGCATTGCTTGCATGGCGTGCAGGTATATGAGGTTATCTCAATACTATAAACGTTATTTACTTTTTAACAAATTCTTTCACCTTGTAAAACAATCGCTTTCTTTAAAGTTTGTATGATACAGTAGGGCCCCTGTATCCACTGATTCAGTATCTGCGGTTTCAGTTATCCACGGTTAAGAATGGAGTAAGTACACTTTAGTTTACAGTACATGTTATTATTTTATTTTATTTGGTAATGTCTTACTATGAATAATTTATCAATTAAACTTTACTGTATTTATGTTACATGAATATCGCGTTATATAATAGTTCAGTATTATGTAACAGCTGTAGATCTAGGAACGTATTATCTGCGGATAAGAGGGCCCTACTATACTTAATCTAAAGCTTTCTTGACCATTAAAAGCTTCTATTAGGACAATTTATTTTGATGACAAGCAGCTCAGGATAGGGAAAATCAAAGTGTAATGTATTTCTCACTGCATGTATTAATTGCCTGCAATAGTCACATTTTGATCTGAAACACGTCACAGAAGATACTTTTTATTTGGTGCATGACAGTAAATGTAGAAAAGAGATACATTTTTGTTGTAACAAGTGATAATGTAAACATAAAACTATGGTATTTTATAGATTTTTTTTTTCTTTCATCCAATACAAATGACAAATTAAATTTTCATATCAGTCTCTACCTCGCCTCACTGATAAATTCAAAACCAATGGGTGAGTGTTGACTAAACTTGGTACATTTTATCCCTGGGGCACATAATTTTGGTACTAATGTTGTTGTCGAACATATACCCAGTGGCGTTTCCCTGTAGTCACACCCCTTCACGCCACCCGTTTCATCGCTAAATAAATGTACACTTTGTTTCAGTAAAACATCAAAACATTGACATATATAGATGTATCATAACTAAAATATGAATTACCATCACTTTACTTACCCCTGACTTATTAATGATGCTTTTGATGAATAAGTTACTCTTATTTTCACAGGAACTAGACTCTATAATAACATTGCAAGCCAACATTTGTTTTTTAAACCTGTAGTAAGGATTGTAAATCACTGTTTACGAGTACAAAATAATATATCTATAGATGTAACCAAAATTTTCTTTTTTTTGCATTGTTCCAGTAAATAAGCAGTATAACTAAAAGCTTGTTAGGGACATTTGTCAGTAATATTTAAATAGTGTAGAACTGACAGTTAATTTGTTTACTTTTCCTGTGAGGGGGCCAATTTAACCAGAGTCGCCGGCCTAACCAACAGGAGAAAGAAACAAAGAAATTTCGAGAACCTTCTTCGCAGCTTGAATTTATCACATTCCCATTGATGCAAATTCAAACAAAGGGAAGAAGGATAGGGATGCAATGACCGATAATACCTGGTCCAATCGAGTCATTAAGTAGGGTTGAGCTGAGTTAACCGGGTAATTTTGTTGAAAATATAGCTGGACTCTTGGGAAAATTGTAGACATTTATGTTGCAATGTGCTGTGGAGGACTTTGTTTCCAAATGTAGTATCAATAATTTTTTTAGCAAGTGTAGTGGGAGTTAGGGTTATATTCACATTAGAATTTATTTAATCATGTGCCATTTGTTACGGGTGTAATTCTTTTGATGTATCTTTTACAATATATTAAACACAATAAAAGTTTAATCAAGAATATTTACACTTTTTTCAATAGCCAGATATAATATATACAAAATTAGTGTAAAAAACTGGCAAGAAGGCGAGTTTTGGCTAGGCGCGAGGTGGACAGTCTGACTCCTTCTTCCCAAAGTCTTATGCTCTGAAACTGTCATTAAAGATGGTGTAAATTTACCATATGAAGAATAAATATAGTGATATTTTCTATCAGTCTAATCAATCTCCTAGTCATTGACACTCCAGTTAATCAATCAATCAATCAATCAATCAATCAATCTCCTACTCACCGACAATCCAATCAAGCCATTCAATCTCATCATCAGAATCCATTCAATTTCATTGTCACCAAAATCCAGTCAAACACAAGTGACACAAGTCTATGTGACCGATATAGGTCACTTTCGTTATAGGTCATCATTGGTGGCAACCTAAGATTTTATTTTTAGATGAATCTAAATCTAAAATTGAATTTTTATAGTGATCCAGTTATACTCTCGTGATTGAAAGAGCACACTGGACATAGGTTCAATATAAAATATGTATTTAAATACATACACACACAGTTTTCACAGTTACAACAAGACATGTTTTAAGTAGAGATGTCAAACTCGATTCCTCTACCCCCTTATACCCCCTTGATTCCTATTGGTATGAAAAGAATCAAGAATCGATCTTAATATCACAATTCTCAATACTTTGATTATTAACTCTCAGTGAAAGTACTGGTAACTAAACAAACGGTCAAAAATTCATGAGTAGTAGTCGATTATCATTATATTCATTTATTTGCTATGTATATTGGTTAAATTGACTACCCTATTTGGTGAATTTAAAAGACTTGTGTTTTTGATAGTAGTTATTATATATATCTTTTTTAAATTATTTGTAAATGTTTGACTCAGTAAAACTTAATTGTGGGTAAAAATACATGCTTGTTATTCTAGCCTAATTCCTAATGATTTTATTAATTATGTATGATGTGCTGATAAAATGGTTATTTTTCTTTGCCATAATTAAAAATGAATTGGTTCTTATTACTGTTTACATTCTTTTAAATCTTGTTGGACTATGAAATTGACTAAAAATATTTTTATGTTTGGTTTGGATGCTTGGAAATATAATGAAATAGGAAATGTTCAAGAAGAAAAATTGAGGGCGAACTTAAGAATTGGAAATGAGAAAAACAGATATTCATGACATCTTTAGTTTACGTTAACATGTTTTGTACCTACAAACAATCCTAGGAAAGCTAAAATAATGAAAAAAAACATCAATTAAAATAAGAGTGATACTCTTTTGACACTATTTAAAGACACAAATTTTCATTTCTCTTATGTAAAATTATCAAACATTTGGATAAACTGAACCTTGAGTTTGACCTTCAAGGTTAACTCATAGTAGGTAGTCCAAATTGACAAAACTTTGAGAAACATTTTTCAAAAGGTAGTTGAATTACTTTTGACTTTTGGATGGAAGTTAGAAAGAAAATTCAATGAGGCAGTGAAAATGATGCATATCCTATCTACTATATTTTTGTGTGAAGCAGGATTCTTTCTCTACACTTTCTCTTAAAAAAAAAAGAAGAAAAGTTTAAAGCTAACTTACCTCCTCTGTTGTATAGTGGTTAAAGTTCCTGGCTATACTGATCCAGAAGTCCTGGGCTCAATCCCTGATCCTTCCAGATTTTTTTTTAAGCAGTGGGTTTGGAACGGGGTCAACTCAGCCTCATGAGGAGCTACTTGAACAAAAAAGTAGTTGATTCAGTCTAGAAAACTGAGATCAATGGCCGGAGGGTTTGTTGTGTTGACCATATGACAGCCTATATCCACAAAAGTTGGCACTATCATCGCCAACAGAAGGTGTTCAGTATGGCTTGATTGTGGGCTGACAACATTAAGTTTTAAACACAACTTCAACTTTAACATTATTTAAAATGCAACCTTTCCAACACAAAGTGTCTATTTGAGAAACCATCAAAGTACAATTGACTATAAAATCTTAAATAAAAAATCCAACCTTGGGCCCTGAAGTCCTTAACCAAGAATATTATGGGCTCTTGTTAGAAAGAGTTAATAAGGCTTACTTTAACAGAAATATATTAAATTGGGTGGAATAATCATTGGTAATGCTATAATTCCTTCATAAGGGTACATTTCAATAACATTTAGTTAAAAAATGACGCCAAATTATTACTGTGCCCAGATGTAATTTTCCAACTATATTTAATTTAGTAAAACTGCTCTTCTAGCTAGAAGTGTCATACATAATATTATTTTGGGGAGAAAATGGTTTCAAGAAGAATGTTAAAAAAACAAATAGTCCCATCTTCCCAATAATACAATAAAATCAAACTAATGACATGAAAAAAAGCCAGGAAGCACACCACTCTCTACAATACACTTTCAATAAATTTGTGATAAATTCTAAATATTGTCTATCGAACACCGTTGTGACTGATAATCATTTCTTGCTTGACACCAAAACTAAAACCTTGATTTTATAAAGGAATCCCACTTTTTACCACCAACAATGATTGGAACTCACCAACATTGGGCATTCTAGAAATGTTTTATTTGATTTACTAACAATAAAGTTAATCTAAAAAGTTCTCAAAGGCTGACAATGGTAATTCCTTATGGATTACTGTATAGTAATTTATATTTACATGATTAATTAAATAGGCTAGTAATGTAAATACAATAGTACATTTTTTGATCTTCAATAGTGGCAATCTGCGTTTTCAGTTTTCAAATAACGGTCCTCTTGTGAAAATTAGACTGTACAGTTCAATTTTCATAGAAAGAACCTTATTTGACAACTAGAAAAATTACTAGATATATTTTCACTTATTCATGGAGGGGCGTTGCACGAAATATATTTTGGGAGGTGGGGGGGATTTGAGTTGATAATCAAGCCTTCAACCGAGCTATTAGGCAATTGTATTTTTTCATTTATTTATTTGTTCCTACTGGATTTTTAAAGCTACAAGGCTTTTTCAGTGCGTAAGGAAAGAACTTGAATTATTATTTATTTCAGTTTTTTTGCAGATATCGTTCAAATCGTGTATTTTAGATTTAAAAAAAATTAACTTACTTTAGTACAGCGGTTTCCAACATTTTGTAGTTTAATACCACAACTTTTTCTCTCTGTGGCCATCGAGACCCTTTGATAAATTATAAGCGTTAAAATCCTAGTTTTTAAGTTTTTTTCACTGTGTATTACTACCAGTCTGGACTATCTATAGTTAACTACACCAGTGGGAGGTAAAATTTAGAGGAAAGGTACCCTTATTTCCTTGGAGTGATATTATGATAACTACCCCTGGCCAGAATTAAAATCCTTACTTCACCTTCACCAAATTGTTTATAATAATGATTATATCTGACTAATATGTAGTAAAAGAGAATCAACAAGCCCTGGGTTGGGGGATGATTTTATATTATGCTAAAAACAAGGTTGCCACAATAAACAAGTCAGCAAGAAGCTATCAGAATGGAATAGCCAAAAGGAACCTAAGCAGTAACTAGGTCATTTTTAGCACTTTAACAACTTACATTTTTATTAGAATTACGCATCTTCCTATAATAATCATTAAAATCCTTGAAAGAGTAAATATAAAGCTAATACCTCTTTATTATGACCTCACCCAAAACACGCTGCGACCCCCAGGTTGGAAGTCGGTGCTTTATTATAACACACTTGGAAGCAATATTTAACTACAGTAGCCCCCATGGCTTCTTTGGTGCTGACTGACAGCTGACGGCTTTGAAAAGCTACCAGACCAAATTATGTATCCCTACGCCGAACCATATGATCTGCAAAAAACATGTGTTTAGCAGCTGTCACTTCTGACAGTCAAAATTTAGGTATATACCTAACTGTTGACTGTTAGAAGTCAGCTGTGAACTGTCAGTCAGCACCAAAGAAGCCATGGGGCTACTGTAGCTAGCTCCCTGAGATGTAGAACTCGTTCATCACTTTATCAAAAAATTAGCAATTTGGCCATGTTTCATTTAAAACATTTTCAACTGTAAAATAAAGCAATAAAAAATGGAATTTATCGATATTTCTACAGTATTTGGATACCTGTCTACCAATGTCCCGCTTCATAACCTCATGGAAGTTGCCCTAAAATGTTAATACGGGTATGTGAATAAACTATTCAAAACATATTGTGATTTAGCGCATGAGAGTTAAGGGGCTTCCCCTGTCATTTTATTAAATAACTTTGAGGCCTATGGCACATTAGAAATCAGCACTCTAAACAACATGGTTACTATACGAAATTTCATGCAAATCGAAGACTAAATAACGAATTAAAATATGTATCCCAAATTTGAAAATGTTAAAGTGTGAAGAAAAAACTTGTTTTTTGTTTATTGTAGTCTACTTAATCAAATGAAAAATTATAAGAGTTGTAACAATGTAACACAGCCCTATTACTCCTCTTCCTTCATTGTTTTCCTTCATTGTTGCTTTGAGCCTATTTAAATTGCTTTCATGAAAGCCTATTTTAATAAACATTGAAATAAGATACATCAGTTCAATTCAAACTAGTATGGATACTTGCTAGAAATTTAGTGTGTATTTCAGAAGTCAAACATTAATATTAACCTCAAGGATTTTCATTTCATCAGGCAGAGCTTTCGGTAAGAAAACAATAAAATGTTGGGTAACATACACTGCATTTATTTCTTCAAAATTTAATAAAGCCTTAATTAGGGCATTGGCTTTGCAATATATGATAATTTAAGTCATAAAACTGCGACATTCTAGCAGCCATGAAAGTCACAAAGAAAAACACTAAACCATAAACAAAACATTGGCTGACAATGCTGCCACGTCAAGCATTGCTGGCTGAGTGAAATTTGGCTACCGGGCAGCTCGTGTTCCCTTATTCGTTTTCATACCGCATTTGGCATAAACTGGCCGGCCGTTGTATCTGCCTACTGACAACGGCGCTACTAAACTACTTGATTAACTAAGATTTCTACAATCTTCTACAGAAGGAATCTCCTTTTAATGTTTGATGATTTTTGAAGTTGTGATTTTTTGCAGAGTAGGGATCAACAGTTGGGAAATTTTAAATTTGTCTGTACAAGTCTGTGGTTAAGGACTTTCATAATTTAAAGTAATGATTACAGAATAAGCCTAGAATTTCTCAACTCCAGATCTCAAATCTCACAAAATTCCCAACTTTCAAGCTTTTAACCAACATTGGGNGGTGGACACCACCCCCAGGCGTGACGCCCCTGTATTCATGCGCCAAGTTGTGTTATCTTCAGGTGTTAATTTTTATAGATAATATTAATAGCTATAAAATAGCACTAATAATATAAAAACATAAGCTATTCTGTTATGACTATCAATGACATTTTCTATTTTCAAAAAGTTTATTTACAAAAATTTTACTATACAAATTGTTCCCTCCAGCAGCTTGGCATTGTTTTCGAACCCAAGTCATGTGATAAAACTTTCTAACATGAAAGAAAAATAAACACCTTTGCATAGCTTTCATTCCAGAACCTAATCAGTAAACTACAATGTCGTCTCCTCCTCTAATGCCAGCCTAATTCAATCAGCTATACCTGAGCGATGTGCTATTGTTTGGAACGAAACATTTCTCCCGCGCTCGGTGTTGACACAGGTCGCGTGGCGGCCTGCCTCAAGGTCGCGCGCTGTGAGTACAGGTGCGTGTGGCCTGCCATACAGTATTAATAAACTAGTCAGGAGAGAAAGAAGACGGTGTTTCGAGCTGTTGACGTCTTACTACCCTTTCGGGTTATACGCATAAGTACTAATTACACTAATTATTTAGAAATTATGAAGGTTGAATATAGAAGTGAACCCACATTTGCGTGGAGGGAGAGTGGAAAGCCGTTTAGAAAAAAACAACAGTTTACCCGATCGAGATTTGAACCTCGATCTCCCCCGTCCTCGGTAGTCTAGCTCAACACGAAACTAGCGCGTTAGCTAACTATGCCACTGAGGAGGGTATCTTCGATGTAAAGTGAGGTTTTTTTTCATTGACACTTTTGGAAACCGTCATACTAAAATATCCTGTGGGAGTAGAAGGTAACCCGCTTTGGTGGTCGTTTGGTCTAAGGCGCTACTCTCGCAATATACTAGGCTGCCGAAGACTGGGAGATCGGGGATCTATCCTGGTCGGGTGTTTTGAGGGTGGTTTTACCTAAATGGTTTTCCACTCAAATGCGGGTACATCCCTCTAAATTCAACCTTCCTAATCCCTAACTCATTAACGTGTTTACTAAATAAGCGTATAACCCGAACTGCTGGTAAGACGCGGTGCTAAAAAAGTAGAAAGTACAAGACAATTCTCGTAGGAAGAGCCTTTCAGAAAATACAAGTTGTGTCTTGTTTTTGTATTACCATGATTATTTTACAGGTATTGATAATATATACCAAAATGAACAGCTGCAGTTGTCATGCCTTGACGTATGGAAATGTGAAAGTAGATCAATAACTTTTCCAGCTGTTCTTTAAGGCCCTTTATATGAACATTTGACTGTAGCTGTGGTTTAAATGGTAAATAATACACCCCGTAGTCATGTTTTGTTCAGAGATCTGTTAGCTGAGTCTTTGCGCCACTCCTATCTAAAAGCTCGAAGTATGCACGGCACATTCTGCTATCGTAGTATCGTGTAGAGCAGGGATCGACGACCGGTCGATAGCTTAAGAAACATCGTCATCATAAGTCGATCCCTGTGTCTTATAAAATCTAAACTCTCAAATAGATTTAAGTAGACCTACCTTGAAATAATATCCGAGTGTGACCAAAATTAACTTGATCGTTTATAATTGGTAATGTTATAAAACAATTGTTCAAGATGAAAATGTACATCTATTTAGTTTACATTGGCCTAATTTTTTTTAGGAAGTTGGGGACATAAAATTTTTTATAAAGGTTAATTTTTAAGAATAAATTTAAGACACATAGACCAAAAAAAAGTTGAGTGAAGAAGTGATGGGTGATCGCGGGTGGGACCTTTGATAAATTAGTAAGTCGATCGAGGTCCAAAGGGAAAGAAAACATTTCTGGAGTGAGAAATACTCGTCGCTGCCTATGATGATGTGCATTGTTTTCATATTTTACATCTAAACCACTTAGCAACTGACTAACATTATTATTTTTTATTTAATCACTATACACGTCAAATTGTATGAATTTATATAACAAATTGGAGGGGGAAAACCTGATACATCTTCACTCGAGAACAAATGGTTGGTCTTACCCCCAATGACAAAGGCTGTTAAAGGATTTAGGTCTTATGTGAGAAAATCTTTATCTTCGGTCTAGATCAGTTAACTGTTGCCAAATTCCTTCGTTCTAATTTGTCTAAAGGTCCTCGCACACCGGCATAGTATCGTATACGTACGGTGCCAGGACGGTAGCAGTATGGTATCGTATTGCCGCGACGGTCCACCACACCGAGATCGTAGATACGACGTGTGCCCCAAGAGCTAGTTTCCCCCACCACACCCTACAATTCTCCTTCGCTACCTGAGAGCAAAGTAGTTTAAAATAAGCTAGTGTATTTTTGTTCTGTTAATTACAATGAGTGATACCTTGTCTTCTTCCTCCGATGAGGACATTGTGGTAGCGGCTGTGTTGCTGTTCTGTTAATTACAATGAGTGATACCTTGTCTTCTTC
>CABFWB010000721.1:0-103510 GCA_902151455.1 Timema bartmani | reverse complement strand
CTATCCATGACATACATAACATCAAAATATCTACAAAAAGAATCTGTAGATATAAGTTCAGCTTTGGTTAAAATTAGTATGACAGAAAAGGTTTTTGCCGACGTGAGGAAAAGTGGAAAAGAAGAATTTAAAAAACTGTTTACAAAAGCTGGAGACATATCTCATAAATTAGAAGTTCCTATAAAAGGACCAAGAATAGTAGGCACTCAGAGGTACAGAGCAAATGTTGAAGCCGAAACCCCAGAAGAATACTGGCGGATTGTGTTCTATCCTTATTTGGACGAGATATTAGTTTCATTTAAAGGGAGATTTTCAAACCATAGGGATCTATTAAGAGGACTTGACTGTTTAAACCCAGTAAACGCTGTCAACAAAAAGTTTAGCAACTTGTTACCGGCTTTGGAGTTTTACAAGAATGATATGCAGCACACCAGCAGATATATATTGGAAGCGGAATGGAGCCTTTGGGCATCACACTGGGAAGCTACAGACTCTCCAAAGCCAAAGAATACTGTCGACACATTAAAATTTTTAGATCGAGAAATGTTTCCCAATCTGACAATTCTATTAGCAATTTTGGCAATAATACCAGTGACCACATCTTCCGTTGAAAGCTCATTCTTGACTTTGAAGAGACTGAATAATTACCTGCGCAACAGCACAGGTGAGGACCGGCTAACGTCTTTATCTTTAATGACTGTACATAGAGACATAAAAGTGAATATCTCAAAAATTATCAATCACTACAATCAAAGCAATAGAAGATGCTCTTTCTCTTATGGGTTTGTGACTTTGTGGCTTGTGCTAATAGTTTTTATTCACCTTATTTGGTGGGTTTTTTTACACTATGGTTTCCTAAGATTTTTTATGCCACTGTTAATAATATCATCAATAGTGTAAGCTTCCATATTTTATTTTATCCTTATACTACATAACGTAATGACCAAACTAAATGCCTATAAAGTATGAACTATTTATCTTAAAAGCTGCATCACTGGTTAGTGGTTAATAATTATTATGGATAATCTAAAACTATGATTATTGCTGAGAATTGAGAAATACAGTTTCTTTACATATTTTCAAAAATAGGTTTTCAGATATTGAGCCCCCCCAAACTCGAATACTGCATACGCCACTGCTAAGAACTACTTTACTAAATGAACAAACTTCTATTACCACTCTTCCAATGATGAATGAACTGTAGGTTATACTATATTACATAAAAACTATTTCTTAAGAAGCATAAACAATAGACAACGTTAGAAAAATTAATTTAAAGGATAATATATTTTATTTAATCATGTTAGTAAAAGCCTATGGCCTACTTGGTAAAGAATGGCTTTGGTTTAAATTGCATGGTCTGGTCTCGACTGAAGTTCAGCAATAATTAAATTATATCATACCTGTACACTTTATTAATAAACTTACATATGCCCACCTGTTCGATGTATACGCTCGCTAATTTTGTCCCATACGTTGTCCTTGTACTTGGTGTCATAATAAAACGGATCTCCAATGTCATAAATAATTGTGTACTCTAGTACACCAATAATTAGCTCCTCTTCAAAATGGCCGATTTCACAACTTACAACTCGAATACAAAACAACAACAATACCTCCTAGCTAAGAGTGTTGACTTGAGTGGAAGAGAGGAGGGAGTGTTTGAGAGGGTTTAGTGGGGGGTAGGAAACGGCCGCCATGACAGTATCGTACGTGTCTTTCCGCTTTCAAAGCGGAATGGAAAACCACGCACCGTACATATACGATACTATGGTGCTACGACGGGTGTCGGTGTACGCAGCAAAGCATGGCAAGAGAAAAACATACGATACTTGCACGATACCGTACGTTAACGATACTATGCCGGTGTGCGAGGACCTTAAAGGTGGTGTGCTGGGGTAAAAGGAGCTACTGGCAACCTTGATTAATTATCGTTGCGAAACTTATCTTGTATTTGAGGGAAGATCGATCGCACAAAAACCAGAAAATGGCAACGCCGTTTCCCAATAATAACCATGAAGTTACCTCGAAGATGATATCCAGTGTAGCCAAACTAGTGATTTGTGTCTTTGACTGGATATAATCTCGGTTAGTCAAAATTAAAGGTAACGCCACTTTGAAAGCTTTACATTTTTCTCTGCCAAGAGAAGAGGCCGTTTTATGCAGGGCCTAACTAAGCGAATGGTATTTTTACGATCCTGACACGCACTTGTCGCAGAAAGGTAATAAAGATTGCGTCGCTATTGAAACGCGTGTCTCTGATCAAGCGAGGTTCATAGAGTCCTTTTTGTCACAATGTTAATTCAAACTCTTATTCATTCGAACTTGTTACATTTCCCGCGAGTAAAGATTACACTATTGACCCTACCGGTATTGGAATTAAAGACCCCTGAGAGTTGTGACTGGTCATCATCATCTGAAATATAATGGTCAACCGATCTCTACCATAGCGAAACCATATTGTTGATTTTCCTCGACAGGTTTGCTGGATTGCAGTCTGACTCCTTAGCTCAAAGGGGTGGTGGGGCTGAGGGTTTTGTCTGTTCCAGAGTTAATTTATTATTTATTATTATTATTATTATTATTATTATTATTATTATTATTATTATTATTATTATTATTATTAGCATCGCGTCTTACTACCGGAAGTCCGATAACTTACCCCTAGACCACCAGGTCCCCGAGTGTTAAGTTAGTTTGTAAGTTGTGTGTTGATCTAATCAACTAGTTCAAAAAGTGTAACTTATTGGCCCTTAATAAACTAAAACATCTTTATGGCGGGGTTTAAAATCAAGTTTGTTTGGTGTACAATTCGTGAGAGGTAAAGTAAAAAAGAAAACTCAACCCTTTCGTGATAATAAAAAATAAAGCTCAACAACTTCGTGAGCGTATAAAGGAATGTTCCATTCCATTTTGATTGTAAAAAGTGAAGCTCAACAACTTTGTGAGCGTATAAAGGAATGCTCAATCCCATCTTGATTGTAAAAAACAAATCTCAACAACTTGAGCGTATGAAGGAATGCTCACTTCCATCTTTATTGTAAAAAGTAAAGCTCAACAACTTCGTGAGAGTATAAAGGAATTCTCATTCCCATCTTGATTGTAAAAAAGAAATTCTCAATCCTATCTTGATTGAAAAAAAGAAAGCTCAATCCCATCTTTACTGTAAAAAAGAATAACATAACGTAATAAAAATGTTCTTGAATAAAAATTGTTATAAGATTTTACATAAAATAAAAGTTTCAGGCAAAAGTTGTTAGTTTAAATTATAGATTTTAATTAAAAAAAAACAAAGTTGACCCTGAAATAATCTTGAACAGGTACACCAAATCAAAAATAGCTATTGCTGTTCTCTTTCCCTCTGAAAGAAGAACTTTTTTTTTGTTTGAACAATTTTTTCAAAAATGCTTCTTTTTTGGGATATTCTGGTGTCTCAACTCAAGTATTTCACCTTGTAAATCTATTTTAATGTATTCTTACGACACTCATTTTGTTTGAAAGCTGACTTTTGACAGGGGGTGTCAATCTAGAAATAATCATTGTAAGAAAAAACTCCATGGCGTCAACATGCAATCAAGCCATACTGAATGAGCGGCTGCCGTCTGTTGGCGAAGATAGTGTCAACTTCTGCAGATATATAGGGTACAGTGTGCTCAGTACAACGAAGCCTCCAGCCGTTAATCTTATTTTTCTAGAACGGAGCCACTACTTTTTTTTATCCAAGTAGCTCCTCATTTGTCTTCACGAGACTGAGTTGTTGACCCCGTTACAGACCCACTGTTTCACAGAAAAATCTGGAAGCGCCGGGGATCAAACCCGGGTTTTCTGGATCTGTAGCCAGGACCACTTGATTACAGACAGGCAGGCCCTGGAAATGTGAGAGAATTAAATTAAAAACAAGAAAAAAATCTTTTTAATTTAACATTCATCTCGCACCTGAATATTAGAACAAAAAGTTTTTGTACCCCAGTGCCACTTATGATATTTTAATCATTTAACACTGGGAAACCCGCTTCGGTGGCAGCATGGTCTAACGCGCTACTCTCGCAGTAAGACTAGACTGCCGATGACGGGAAGATTGAGGTTCGAATTTCGGTCGGGTGTACTGAGGGTGGTTTTCATCAAATGGTTTTACATTCTACTTCCACGCAAATGCTGTCACACTTCTCTAAATATAACTTTTCTAATCCATCTCTAAAATAATTAGCGTAATTAGTACATACGCGTATAATGCGAACGGTTAGTAAGACGCCGTGCAAAAAAACACATTGGGAAAGTGACTTGTAAAATGTTTGTATGTTTAGCAGCTGGTAGTGCTTATTTTTAACTACATCAATAATGTAATAAACGGCTAAATTTAAATTATACTTTTATAACGCGAGTGTATGAAGAGGTATAAATATTGTTAACTTACTGCTCTAGGGCCGTATATATAGTAGAAATTCGGAGGTCAGCCAATCCCTCATGCGACTTGAAAAAATTGTTATTCTTGTACTGAGATATATTTAGGTCTTAGATTTAACTTTGCTATACTTACATGATATCTATTTAGCAATTTTCGTTAAATAAATTTCTTAGCCTAATTAATAGTTAATATAAAACCTGGCCCCTTCAGGTAGAATGTAAAACTATTTAGAAAAAATAAACTCGGGGATTTGATCCAGACCTTTCTGTCACCAAAAAACCAGGCCTAGCCTAGAATTTAAATGCTAACGTACTGCTACTTGGACAAACCATGCACACATATTTGAACTATTTAAGGAATCTCCTGCCTGGAATCAAATAAGGACATCTAAGACCCGCAGTCGGAGTGGGGAGGGGGGCACACAGATTAGCCAGCAGGACGAGTTGTTAATTTAAATTAACAGATGGGACGCTCGAATCCTTTGGTAATCGAAGGATTCGAGATTCGTAAGAATCTCAAAAAAAATCTCGAATTCAATAATTTATAAAAACCTTGACTTCAAATTAAAAAAAATTGAATGTTTAATAAAAGGAATTTTAAAGAATTGTGTAGTTGGGAGAGTAACATAGGCATAAAAAGGATAAAATTGTAACATAATTAATTTACTAAAAAAATGTTTTTTTGTTTGTCTATGACAAAATAGACATTACAAACAAAATGGCATTCATCAGCTGCACTTAACTTTTAGAAAAAATTAAATTAA
The DNA here is from genome assembly GCA_902151455.1 of Timema bartmani. NCBI lineage: Eukaryota > Metazoa > Arthropoda > Insecta > Phasmatodea > Timematidae > Timema > Timema bartmani. Next base: position 98,342 of record CABFWB010000721.1, on the reverse strand, counting down.
TTTTGATATATTTTCACTTTTAACTTAAATGCATTTCAGCTTCTTGGATTCGAGATTCGAAAAAAAATTCAAGATTCGGATTCGAGATATTTAGGATTCGACCCATCTCTAATTTAAATAATAAAGTAAAACTTGGTTTACTAATGGTTGGGCATCGAAATGATAAGTTAAAATTGGGCTAATGGACTGGGCGAGTGGCGTAGGAAGACAAGAAAGATGGCGACCACACACAGTTTCACCGGCAAGAACGGGATGGTGCATTAGCTACAAATACTAGTAAATTAATCAGTCTACTTAACGTCCTTCAATCAGGGGTGCAATAAGCTACGACATAGGTGGCGCCATTTTGCGTTGGTGTTCGTATTTAGAACCCCACTTTAAATCCACTGTTCAAGAATGTTTTCATGTAATCCCCTAGATCAATAGTATTCAATTTTATTTTATTTTATTTTATTTTCTTATCGTACCACCCAACATACCTTATACCGGACTGCTGAAGGCGGGGAGATGGGTTTTGAGGGTGATTCTTCCTAAATGGATTCCGACTCACCTTCCACGCAAATGCTAATAGATTAGCTCTAAAATAATCTCTTCCTTGTCCTTAGTTCATGCATGCATTTAATTATTTTCGGGTATTTAACATACACTTTCTGAACAGATTGATTATATCACCTTATAACTTATAAAATAACTTAAATCTAGAACGGACACAACATCCAGCCCCTAGCCGTTGATTCATCACTGGGAAAGGTTAAACCCACTTTTTACCAATGATACATTTTTCGACCATTCCAGGAATTGAACCCGAGACCCTTAACTTAGTAGACATACACGCTACCGATTAAGCTAAGGTATCGGACTACATTTGTTTAACCTGAACAGGTATTAAGACGCGCTGCATAATGAGAGTTATACATATTCTATAATCAACATTAAGGAGAGAGAGAGGAAGAGATGGCGCTCACAGATCACATGTCCTTACGTCCGGGTCTTTAGTGGCAAACGCTATATGAACTAAATCACACACACACACACACATATATATATATATATGGTTTTGTGTATCCTCTAGGACAGGGGTCGGCAACACGTCGTTCGTGATCGACCGGTCGATCTCGCGGCAATTATATAAATATAAGTAGCAAAAGTTGGGTGGAAAACGGTTGAGGGATCGCGAGGGGGTCGTTCTTTTACTACCCGTCCGGGCTATACGGTTTTAATTTACACTACTGGTGTAAGGATAATGAGGGTCCTTTTAGAAAATACCAATGTATTTGGTTCTCTCAACATTGAAGATAACATTAACTATATTATTATTATTATTTCACCGTGTCTTAGGGCGCGTTCGGGGTTTCCTTATACATACGCTAATGATTAATGCAAAAGCGATGAGAAAGATATACGTTTAGTTATGTACCCACTTTGGCTTGCAGGGAGCGTTGAAAACAATTTAGAGAAAAAACATCCTCAGTACACTCGATTGTGATTGGAATCCCGATTCCTCTCCTTCGCCGGCAATCCAGTCCAACCTGAGAGTGACGCATTAGTGCGACCAACAATGCGAGTTTACGGTCAATTTTTTTTTAGTACCGTGCTTTACTACGCCCGTTTGACCAATACGTATTTACAATATGGGGCGGGGCTAGTGCTGCTCTATATCTTGGTCATTCGACCTTATCGTACCTCCGCTTTCCTGTCTTATAGAGGAATTCATTTCTGAGGTGGGGACACAATTTAGTCGAATTCCATTATCCCCATATGATAGGGTGATACGTGAGAATGGTGATAGTAGAAAGCAGAGGAGGCCTACAGTTTAACATGGGTTCCGAACCACGGTGGGGGACTGGTATTCCACACATTCACAAAGCGCGAAAGCACACACACTGTCAGAAGTGAAGGAAGGGTTTGGTAATCAGACAAATCTGTGCCGGGATCGGGATTTAAGCCACGGACTCGTAAAACAGTAGTCTGACACCTTACTCCTAGATCGCCAGGTTACCAGTATTTACTAGGTGTTAATTATGGCTATCTAAAGTGACAACTATGAATCAAATGACTTTACGTATGAATACGTGAAAGTATATATACTTTGTTAGCTATCAAACCTATGCACATTTGACTGTAAAGTCTAGAAGAAATACATGTGCATAAATTTACTTGGAGGGATTGTGGGAAACTATTTAGGAAAGACCACCCTCAGGACACCCGACCGAGATCCGAACCTCGATCTTCCAGTCATCGGCAGTCTTGTCTACCGCAAGAGTAGTGCATTAGATCCACGCGGGTAAAATTCGAAATTAAATTGTTTTTTTTTACCATTGATTCAAATAGGAACTTATTGGGGAAATCATGGTGGGTTCGAATTAAACAATGTCGAACTATCTAGTGACCAGGGGTCGACAACGCGGCTTCCGCGGGTGCCATGGCGCCCTTTTGACAGATTTTAGCCGCCCGCCTTATATTTTGTAATTTTGTACATATTTTATTAAATAGTTTTGTTTGATAAATAACAGGATGTTTGTCGAGTATCATTTGAAATTAAACTTTGTTTATTATTTATTCATCATTAGTCCTCAATTTATGATTCCATTAATATCTTAATAAATAAGTTTTTAACAATAAGCCCACATTGTAACATGGCTCAAATATTTAAATCTGAAGAATGGTAATATTGTAGTTTGTTTTGTTTATTACATTTAAAATATGTACATTCTCAACTTGTCACTAATAATTACATAAATAAAAGGTGAACATTCAAATATAAAAATCGATATTTTTCTTGGCGCCCCCAGAGTAAAACATATTTTGGAAAATAGCTCTTCACTTAAAAGGTTGCCAACCCCTTATCTAGATCTACTATCAATCTTCTTCATTCACAATCATTATCTTCACATGTACTTGTTACGAGTAGGGCTGTTTGTGCTTGAGAGCGGAACCCGCTCCCCTCCCTCCGGATCATGTGTACGGCCGCGGCGAAGTGTTAATGCGGCGCGGGGACGGACCACGTGTTGCGGTATTTGTGTCGAGCGGGCGCTACTGCGCGATCAATAGTGTTTGTTTATTATGTACTGTAGCACTAGAAGGCGGAAGTTTTCCCACAATGGCTCTCACATACAAGTTACACGCGAGCTCTCTCGCACGACTTCAAGGACGTCTGGTTGGTCGGAGCCTGGGGCGACCGAGGGCCTTCCCCCCTCCTTCTATCACAACACACACACAAAAAAAAAATTATAATCATGGCTCAAGGAGTTAGATAATATGCAGTTTGAGGACTAACCGGTTTCCCAACTATTCCCCAAACCCCTGGACAATAATAGCTTTTTAAATGCAGGTCATTGTTGCTTTAAAACTCAAGGGCGCTCCATTATTTATACAAAAACGGCTCGAAGCTGGTTTGGTGCCTGGTGGTTCGGCCTCTACTCATTCAACATCTCATTATATATATACCCATGATGTCTTGTGACCCGCACCGGTGAACACGCGGCAAACAGCGGCGGTGGTTTTCCGGTGACAGTGGTTCGAACCTCGGTGGCTATAGTTTCCCCGTTCTCCCTTTAAGCCAAAGCAAGTGCACTTTTATTTAATTTTACATTCCTCGTCTCTACTTTATTAGCGTAAATGTGAAGAAAGTCTGGTTGAGCAGTAATACGGGATGCACGAAATTTTGTGTGTCATTCACTTGTACATTGTGCTTTTGAGTTGCAAAATAAATAATGTCGCCTCTTATATTCTCATCCCTCATATTCTCCTTTCAATTTCCCTCACATTATCTTATCTCCCTCCTATTTTCATCTCATTCTCCCTCCTATTTTCCTCTCAATCTCCCTCCTATTTTCCTCTCAATCTCCCTCCTATTTTCCTCTCAATCTCCCTCCTATTCTCTTCTCACTCTCCCTCCTATTCTCTTCTCACTCTCCCTCATATTCTCTTCTCCCTCTCCCTCATATTCTCTTCTCACTCTCCCTCCTATTCTCTTCTCACCCTCCCTCCTATTCTCTTCTCACCCTCCCTCCTATTCTCTTCTCACTCCTATTCTACTCTCAATCTCCCTCTATTCTCCTATCAATCTCCCTCCTATTCTCCTATCAATCACCATCCAATTCTCCTATCTATCAATCACCCTCCAATTCTCCTATCTATCAATCACCCTCCTATTCTCCTATCTATCAATCACCCTCCAAGTACCTTCTCAAACGCCCTCCTATTCTTCTCTCAATCTCTCACCTATTCCCCTCTCAATCTCCCTCATTGTATAATTATTTTTAGAAATAACACAATTATTAGAATTTTAACAATGACACTTTTAAACACAATCCTAATACTCGTTAAAATCCTTACTTAAAAAACTGATGGTGTGCCTGAACAAGTTTAGTGCCTTATTCAATATACTGTTAGCTGAAAATCATTTATTTAAAGCCACATGGTACATTTTTTTAGAGTGGACCATTACTACAATAAAACACAATTTGGAACTAATATTTTTGTGAGTATTGAAGCACAACTTTCTGCTTGTACGTACATTGACCTAGATGTGTGCTTCCTACTTGCTTTCACACCACATGGATGCACAATTTAAACCATACTAGGATTCAAACCAAGCTCTCAAAAATTGTTTGTCATTGACTGAATCACTACACCTAAATCAGAGGTCTCATCAAATGCAACCCATATCCGACCTGGAAACATATTTGGCTTGTACAGTGCTTAGAATTAATTATTTCAGCTAATTTAAAATATTTGATAACCATTACTTTAACTGTCCAACGACTATAATAATTTGAGTTTGCAATCTATAACTTGTTTTAGCACCGTGTCTTACTACCCATTCGGGCTGCACGCTTATGTACTAATTACATTAATAGTTTTAGAGATTAGGAAGGATTTTAGAGGGAGGGTACCCACATTTGCATGGAAAAACGGGTGGGGGGAAGGGGGGGACCATTTAGGAAAAACCACCCTCAGTACACTTGACCAAGATTTGAACCTCGATCTTCCATTCATCAACAGCCAAGTCTACTGCAAAAGTAGTGCCTTAGACCATGTGGCCACCTAAGTGGGTCTTAACTTGAATGATCTGGATTGTGATCATATTTGAAACCTTTATTACTGTGGTCAGGAAGACCTGTGAAACATATCTACAGGAGGATAGACTTATCGCTAATTTGTTGTACATGTATACATTTATTTTATATTATGTACACTCTGTTTTCCCTGAAAGATAGCAGTCTTTCCTAGTCAAAGTACAATATGACCCTACATTATAACTCTTTATAGCAATTATATTTTTACATTCAAATTTTCTGATCAAACCTAGATTTTATTCAAGATATCACCTAAACTGCCAATCATCATGTAACAGTAGCCTAACACCCCCTTTGTTTTTTAATTTCTATCTTTAACACATTGTTTTTTTAATAACTTAATCTATGGGGTGGAAGTAAGAATAGTTTAGAAGGAAATGTGCTCACATTATTATTGGGAGAGGATTGAAAAACCACTTAAACCCCAGTGCACTGATTGAGGTTTGTACCTTGTCCAGTTTATTTGTGATACATGTCTTACTACACATCTGGGGTATTCACATTTTCTACACTAATTAAACATGGATGAGGAAGGTAGAATTTAGGGGTAGGTATATATTTTTATTAAAGTAATCCTGATCTCGACACCAGCAAACCAGATATGGTGAGACTGATGCCTCTGCCTGCATACCCATGAGTGCAGGTTATCAGCCTTCCCCTACAGTTTGCTCTACTACTCATCTAAGTTATCAGCATATTGATACTAATGGTCTAAGAATGAGTAAGGTTAAATCTGAGAGGCAATGTACCTGCATTTGCTTGGAAGGATGGTGACAAACCATTTAGTAAAACAAATCTTGGTACACTCAGCCAAAATTCGAGCCCCAACTCTATCATCAGAAAATCAGACAAGACTGGACTAACACCTATTTCTGCAAACCGCCTGTGCTGGTACCACTTTGGATATTTCTCAGAACTAATAGATAACAGCTCATTCATAATATGGGTTATGTTTTCATTGGTTTGAAAAATATTTTATGTGCTGTGTCGTCAACACACTTGTTTCATTTGTTCATTCTTTTATGTATCTCATCCTGGTATTAGGTCCTAGGTTTTACCTTGTTTAATGCATTGTCTATAAAAATGTATGTTAATGTAAATATTAGATACACTGATTTTCTTTTTCTAGTCATTTGAAATGAAGGAATATATTCACTCCACTTTTGTTGTTTACTCGCTCAGCAAAACCATCCTTTGTTGCAGAATGCGCTTAGCAACTTAGAAGAAATTAAGTCTGGTCGAGTGGATGCACCCATCGTTTATCAGGAACGTGGCCGCAGGATGGGTGTGGGCCCCATGAGGTCGCGTCCCAATGAGAAAAGGATAGACACATCTCCTTACAGCAATAGTGGTGGGGCGTATTTATCTCCACCGCCGGATACAAGTTGGCGACGTACTAACTCGGACTCTGCGCTGCATCAGAGTGCAATGAACATGGGTGGTGAGCCTTCTCTGCATAACCCTGGGTCTCAAAGGAGAGGTATACTACACTATCATTACATCTCTTCCAGCATGGTGGACTACCATTCCTTCTTACACACTGAGATAGCTATTATAATAACTACCCATATATTTTTTTATCAGTTTTAATTTTTTTTGTAAATATTGTATTGTGCTTTCTAAATTGGAAATATCGTAACACATTGCACAATCCAGCATATTAACCAAATTTGGGATAGATAGCATTTCTATTGTGAAAATACTGTAAAAAATACAAACCCGAAAATTATTATTTGTTAGTTACAGTGTATATCTATCTATCTTATATTTATTCAGAAAAATGACATTCAAAAAAATATAAAAATAGGAGGCAATTTTTGTGTTTATTTAAAAAAATAAATTACAACTTAATCGAAATAATAAAATACCCATTCTAATTAATTTCTAAAAATATTATTTTTAACTTAAATGCCCAAATAATTATTCATTTCATTATTTTAATCACTTTTAGTCCAGTAAGCAGGTAGTTTTTAGCGGAAAATTTTTTTGGAGGGTTGCAAAATGGCGAATTTGTGTACTATCAAGCTATTTTTAAAAATATACATTTTTGTATGGCTATTTTCAGTATAAAACCACAAGCGACACAATTTGAGGGCTGCAAATTTAGAATGGACTTTGGACTCTAAAGTACACAAATTTGCCAATTTTCAACTCTGCAACATTTTTTTCTGCAGACAGGCTGATTTGTTACCCTGCCTACTGGACTAGTACAAGTTGAAAGCCAAAGTATTAAAAATCAAGGACTTCAATAGTCAAATTGTTGAATATCTACTATGAAAATTGTAAAAGCCATTTTGCCATCATAGACGAAGGCACTAAGCATGGATGACTTGTGACAAAAATAGTAAATATTTAGTCTATTTCTTTAAAGTGCTGCAACCTAGATTTTTATTTTAAAACTATGACACAAAGACCCAGCAAATCTTGGGCAAAACATTTGTAACAATTTACATATGAATACTAGTGCAGCTCGGTCATCATCACTTACTTGCGTATGACTCATTGCTTTGAATGGAATTGTTTGATAAATTCTTAACTAAATTTGACTGAAAATCCCCAAATTCTTTCCTTCAGCACTTAACTTTTTTTTGGGAAAGGCCCATTTCCAGTTCCCCTGACAGAAGAAAATTAACATTTCTAAAGATGCCAATCATAGTTTTATTGCTTAGTTATTTATTTTTTATTTACTTGAGGTAGTGCACTTTCTGAACCGACTGATTATACCAGTATACGAGAATTTCAATGAGCGAGAGCAAAATGCCCTACCAATTTTTCCGGGAAAGGTATTTTCACATGCCTTCCACGGTTCTTTTATACACCACGATCAACATAGGACCGATGGCTTTACTTTCACTTTGTGCTACAGATTTTTATCGCTCAAGAAAAATTCGTTGACCTTGGTTGGGTTTGAACCCACGAACACTGGGTCCTGAGGTAAGAGCACTTTACCCCAAAACCACCAAGGGCAACCACTGCTTATTATTTATTTTTCTATGCAAAATAAAGCTCAAAGATAAAATTAAGATAAGCTTAAAAGAATTGAAAGTAAACGGTAAATAGATTATCACATTGATTGTGATATTTAGTTATTTTTACTGCCCCATATCAATTTAATTAATTTTAAAATTGTAGAGTTTTCATAACGTTGTTGAATTTAGTGTAAAAAATTTAATAGTTGGCTTCAAAATACTTTTTCATAGGCCTCCATGAAAATTTAAAATTGACCTAATGTAAACAATCAAGCCTACTCAGTGGTCTCCCCAGAAAAAAGTTTTTCCAGCTGAGTGGTATTAATTATTAGGTAACTAGACGAGGGCAGTGGAATACTTTGCAATATTTGACGATTTGTGCAGTAAACATTGATTTTAGCAGGACGGTGCACCTGGTCAAAAGGCCCTTTGGAGAATACTGCTACCTAATAATGCGACAGAAATCACTTTTTCTTCTTAATTATCTTTGATTGTATTTTTTTAAATTTGAAAACATCTTACGGCTTGTTTGAGATAGCCACAAATTGTTATGTTATTTGTTTGGTATTATGTTATTGGATGTTTGGCTTATTATTCAAAACAAACATTCATTCACTATACAGGTTTTTTACTCCACCAACGATGAAGCACTTTCATTGCTAGAGGAGGGGACATGTCCCCCAAATAATCTACTCAATTTGGGACATTCTTAGTACTATAAAAGAAACAATTAAGTTTAATGAAATTAAGGAAAATTAAAATAAACGCTTTGGGCAAATACTACTACTTTGTTAAATAATTTTATAATTTGTGCTATTAAATTTTAAAATGGGCTTCTCCCTTGCACACCCACCTCCTTTATACTTAGGAGCTATGTGTTATCTAAAGTGGGAGTGTAGGTGACGGCTAGCAGAAGATTCTTGATTACAAACATTGGTTAGAAGTATTATTAGAATTGTTTGATAATACTTTTTATTGATAATATAGTATTACTAGGCAAATAATAATTTTTTTTCGGATAGGTTGACATTAGCGATTTTCATCCAATGTTTGCAATAAAGAGCCTTCTGCCAGCTGTCGCTTACCTACTACACTCTCACTGGAGATGGGCTATAACAACACCTTGGCTGTCAAGATTAGATTATTTAGAGATTAACATGCAGGGTATGAACTCTTGTCATTCAAATGAGCTTCATGACTTCGGCCCTAACAGACATAGTCTCTAAATCTCTTTGAAAATCAACTAGGTTTATAATGCAACCACACAATTATTCCCAACTAGCAGAAGTAGCCAGCTTTGCCCCGATGATCTAATTAAGTTTTGACGGTGCTTGAACTCCTGCCATATTATGTATAGCAGCGGGAATTGGGTCACAAGCCCTACTTTTTTTTCAAACTGACAAATTAGGCCATGTACTCGAGTGCTGTGTGTGATTGCAGTGACTGATGGCCAGCTCCTCGGGATAATGACCTCAGACCAGTGTGACCATGGCAGGAAGCATTTGGGGACGTCCCCTGACGGCCGACCGAGGTCTTGTTGTGAAGTGCCACGAGTACCAGGCATTAAGTAAGTGTCTGAGTAATGTTTGGCAGGAACACACATGGAAATATAATTTTAAAATGTTTTATTCTAACAAAGGCTTAAAAATTTTCCTTTATTATAGTCTTACTTTTAACAGTAAACTGGTCTTTTGCTGCTTCTTACTTAAAAGATACATTTCTAAAACATCTTTAATGAATGAGCTGTAGAGAATATAACTTATATTCTATTTTAGTGATTTGATTGATAAAGAAATATGCTCAAATATTATAATGCCACATTACATCTGCCTCAGGAAATAGGCTACATTGATTCCATCTTCCTGTTTAGTCTCCATTGATTTCATTTTCCTGTTTTGTCTCCTATGTGGGAAGATGCTATGTGGTATCAATTAATAGTTTGAAGTTCATGCGTTTAGTATTCTTACTTTTATTTGTGTATTATTTTTTTAAATTCTATCATGTTTACTTAAGGACATATTACATCATACTTAAGACACTTAATTTAATTGACTTATACATGCTTCTCAAATGTATCCTGCTTTTATACCTGTTATTTTGGTTCCATTGCTTAAATTTAAACACCACCCTCAATTTTCTGGAGACAAACATTTAAAAAATAACAATTTGTTTGCTGATTAATCTGTCATGTTAATGATGAATGACTTAATATTCAAATTAATAGTCTAAATATATAGTTTTAGACATATCCCAATTGAAGATTGTTTATTCTATTTTGAACCAAGGTGGTGGCAACTAATGTTGATTTGATGTCTATTTGGTGTTTTAGCATCTACCCATCACAGCAGGAGCCTGGCACGGTGCAGATCCCAATAGGGAACAACACAGGCTCACTGCCAGATCTCACAAGTTTCCAGTTCTCATCTCCCTTGCACACTCCTCTCGACCAAGAGGATCATAGCAGCTCACCGTACAGCACGGTCAGTTCTTACATGTTGAGAATTGGTCTCTAGCTTTGTGGAGAATGTCAACTCATTGCACATCACAGTCAGTTCTTACATGTTGAGAATTGGTCACTAGCTTTGTGGAGGGTATCAACTCATTGTATGTTACAGTCAGTTTTTATATTTTGAGAATCAATCACTAGCTATGGTGGAGGAGGGGTCATACAACATTTTTGAAACAATCATTAAGAATAGGCCTGATCAATCTGATGTTGGAGTACTCATTGGTAGAGACATGCAAAAGGTGAGGTTATTTTTAGGGGAAAGGTGTTATTTTTCTAAAAATGTGATATTATAAGCTGAAAGCGATGTTATTATTTACATAAACATGAGTCAAATTAGTATTCGTTAAAAAAAAACTAGGCTGAAACTGTATACATTTTTCGTTCATTTTGTGTATTTAACTATTTATTAACATATTCAGAGAAAAATCAAATATAAATACACACAAAACATTTCACGCTTAGTAATATCCAACTCAATATATCAATATCATTACCTTCGAGTCTTACAAATAGCAATATCGAAATAATCAACTATCAACTTAGGTTTAGATCAAACAATAACAACACCGAAACATGTCATCATAGAAGAATAAAATATTTTCAAATAAGGAGAAGGAAATAAAATTTTTGCCAAACATGACTGCCTGTAGCAAGGTCCATATATATTAATGTCCTTGCTTTGACCTAGCGTGAAAGCTTTTAAAAACTGTAAATAAAGAATTGATCAATCGAAATTTAGGTTTCGAAATGTGTAAAAGTAGAAATTGTGATTTTTAATGCTAACCTCAGATAAAAAAAAATTAAGTATCCTGAAAACACTAATTTTTCCTGTGATCCATTTTATACCTATAAAATAAGTAAAAACTGATACTATTGCTATAGACGGAATCCCTGGTATAGTGCTATCACCAGTGTTACCATATTGAAAATTATATTGCATGATGTGGTATTTGCCAAATTACAAAGAAATTGTGTTTATTTAGGAAAAAAAACTTAAATTCATGTTATTCATGTGAAAACAGAATTTGTGTAAAAATTCATTTAATCGCAAATGCGAATTTTGCATGTCCCTACTCATTGGCTAACCCAATGGCACTGAGTTTGATTCCCATTTCCAGTTGTTATTATGAAATATTTTTGCATTTTATATATTTCAATACAATTATATCAGAAGAAAATACTGTAATCATATTTTATTTCAAAGCCATATAAAATTATAGTCTTTATTAATGAGTAATTTATAAACAAGATAGTTTTGTAGAGCTCATTTGTACAGCTTTGGATAATCAACTTTATAGTACAGCAAAAAAAAACTATAAAAGGTAAATAGTAATTTAAAAAATTAAGTTATAGCTTTAACAAAGAAAAAGATCCGTTTTACCAAGTATTAAAACTTATTATACATTATTAAAACTTATTATACATTATTAAAACTTATTATACATTATTAAAACTTATTATACATTATTAAAACTTATTATACGTAATTAATAAAATAACTAGGAAATGTAATAGAAAGGATGTATTTTTACCTACAAATGATGCCTCACTGAGTAAAAAATGTATAAATAGTTTAAAAAAAAGTATAATAAACAACTGGTGATAACACAAGTCTTTTAAATTCACCAAATAGGGTTGTTGACTAAACTAAAATATATAACATATAACATCAATTAAACAAAAAGAGAGATAATGAATTACTACTCATTCGGAATTTTGCCGTTTTCTTAGTTACCAGTACTTTTATTGAGAGCTAAGAATCAAAGTATCAGGAATAGTAATATTTAGATTGATTCTCAAGTCTTTTGATATCAGCAAGAATCTAGGGTTTAGAAGTATCGAAGAATTTGGTTTGACACCCCTATTATTATGATATTCTCTGAGCCCATTTTATATCATTTGCTTAGTAAATCTTTGAATCTTAGTGTCAATATAGATAAGTGATAATAAACATGTCACATATGTTATCATTGAATGGCCAGAGTTATTAATATTTATTACCTGTGTTTTATTTTAGAGTCCTCAAGGAGCCAGCCCCTCCACGCTCTCTCCCACCAGTCTGTCTTCCCGACCCATGGGAAGGTTCTCCTTCACAGGCTCCCCGCAAGATTCTCAGGGCCCGAGTCCGGGACACTCGCCAAGCACCCGCCGAAGACACTATTCTCAGCCACTTCCCCAGAACCTCATAATCGGTGGTCCGCCGAGCCCCACACAGCTCGCACAAACGGTGAGTCACCAAATTCACCCCAGACTTAGGCTTATTGTCTCTTTTTTGCTGTCGTTTTCATTTATAGATAGTGTAACAATTATTGTTTATGACGTTTCCTTTATTTTACTAACCAGGCTATTTTTATTTCGTAATTATTTTGTAGTTTGTTTTTAAATTTTAGTTGGTCATAAATTACACTAATACAAATCTGCACGAAAATACCCAACAAAAATAAATAGTACCAACTATACAAACAATAATTTCAAAATTTATTTAGCAATCTTTCTTGTAGTTTCAGTGATGATTTTGTTAAATGTTTTGTACAAATACACTGAATGTATGAGAGAAAAGGAAAGTAAAGACCATAGGAATAAAGTTTGTGTTGCGGATGCTAGCTGTCACAAGGAGAAACTTGATTAGGAATGAAGCTGTTTGGTTAAATGTGGGATTTCATACAAGGTAGTACATGAGATAGTAGAGGAGGCAAGGCTGATATGGTATGGTCATGTAATGAGGATGGAAAATAAAATAATACCAAAGGGATTGATGGTGACGAAATATGTAGGGAAAAGACCACAAGGGAGACCAAGAAAGAAATGGAAGGAGAAGACAGTAAATGTGTGAGTGAGAGAAGAAGAATGGAAGCAAATAAATAAAAAAGAGTGGTGAAAGGAAAGAGAAAGATGGAGGCATTTTACTAAACTGAACTGACCACAGGCTGGAAACAGTTAATGAGGATAATTTTAAAAAAACCAATGAATTCACTATGTCGATACATTTCAGTTTTGGCAGTGTTTGCACATTAAGATTAGGGCTGGGATATGGACAAGGTATACAGTAAACACACAGCCTCCAGGTGAAGATGGCTGAGCTCCTTGGGAGAGCTTGAGGCCTTCAACACGGGGATAGCTTCGTGCCATCAAGGGGCATTAAAAACTCATTTTAAACATGGTTTTGCTAGAGATAAGACACAAATATTCTTTGGACGGCTTTCACAAAGCAAGGTTCAGGTAGTGATCCAATCCTCTCTTCACATAATTTTACCTCCCAAAGAGCTTATTCAAACTGCATATTATGATTAGTATGGTCCCTTTATGACAAGTAGGTTCAAAGTGAGTAATTTAACAACTGCACATTTGGCAGTGCTATTATCACTGAGCGTTGACACTAGCAAACCCCATTGTTGAGGGACATATCCTGGCTAAAGGAGTGCAGTGAAACCTCCATAGGGCTGTAGGATCTTGCATATACCTTGTTTGTGGTCTGGGCCAATCAACTATTTTGTTGATCATTTGTTATTAATCATGCATATTAATTTTTGAGTAAAAACAATTTTGTTTTGGTTTTTGTTCAGTGAATTTATCAAAAAATTTTATAAACAAAAAAAAATCAGAACAGAAAAGCTGAAATATTCTGTAGCCATTGATTGAAAGGGTACACCTCTTTCTAGGATTACAAAATTCTCAATTATGGGCATACAATTTGTAATATTATTGTGTGTGTATATGTGTATATATGTGTATATATGTATATATATGTATATATATATATAAAAAGAAAGTACAGGAACGGTGGATAGAAAATATAAAAGAGAACGAACACAATATGGTTTTCACAATGAAGAGAAGAACACAGTTCACACTTTACATTGCTACCACTGGACAAAGAGGTATTGGCTGCCTCTTTAAGAAGATCGATCATCACCGCCCAATCCCCCAAACTAGATTTCATTCTATTAGAATTCATCAGGGAGGAGTGTGGAACGTGCAACGCAACTTCCCAAAAGAGGAAACCAAATAACAAAAAGGAAATTGGTAAAGGATGATAGAACACTTAGATAGGAACATGTAAAAGGAATAACATTAAGGACAAACACAGGAAAAGGACATAGGATGGGAATATATAATATATCTCTTTAAGGAAAACCTCATTTTTGCTTTTTGAGGTAATTTGTAATATATATTTGGAAGAAGGTACAGGAAATGTAGATAGAAAACATATAAAGGGAACGAAACACAATTAAATATTATTTTAACACAGATTATTGATCTATTGATGTCTTCTATGTAAGCATTGATAAATTCAAATGTGTCTGCATAAAATAATATAGTGTGCTTTGTTTTTTCCTCTAAACCTTTCTCTTTATAGTATATTAGTTTACTTGGATGACAGGTCAAAAAGTTACTAGAAATAGTCCCTAATATATCCCTCTGCCAACAACAGACATCTATCACTTTGGATAATTGTATTGAAAACATATGGTTATGTATGAATGTGATAGTTAACCACAATAATTTAGGCCATATATTTATTTGAGGTCGGGCACAAAGCTTATTTATCATTTTATTCCACTTAAAAAAATTATTATTCACAGCACTTTCACAAAAGGTCTAACAAACATAGCTTTAAAATGGCGACTGATGAATTTAAATCATGTGATTGAACATGATGGAAACAAGTTTTTTACAATGATACACCCACTCAGTGGATAAAAATATTTTATTCAGTTAAATATTTCAAAATAATCATAAAATTATCATAAAATAATTTATTATATAAAAAAATGACAAGTACTTTCTATTTTCCAAGTAAATACAATGCCTGTATTAAAAGATATTAATGAATGCACCATATTGCACATCATACAGGATGATTCACTTGGGACTGAACATTTATTTTGTATAATATAAGCATGAAACACGAACAGGGGCTCTTTATCTCATGATGAAGCAGTGACAGTCAACATGCATTACTTGGGAAAACATGTCTCCCCGCTGGCCAGTTGGGCGCCACAATGACGCGCAATCTCTCTAGACATTAGTGGGGAAGCGTATTTAATCAGACAGTGTGAGTTGGCAGAAGAAAGATGGCATACTCAATTGAAGAGTGTGTGTTCATTGTGCATCAAAACTAGTTGACTGGGTCCTTCAAACGTTGTCAGAGGGGGATCTGAATAAATTTGGTGGGCGCACACCACCCACCAGAGCCACCATTTTGAACTTGGTGAAGAAGCTGGAGAGAACAGGAAACTTGGTGGATCCGCATACAGGCGGACAGCCCAAGATGACGGAGGACAACATACAAGATGTGACGCAGCGGTTATTGGCAACCCTAAGAAATTCTCTTTGGAGGTTATCCTAAGAGACTGGACGATCGTATTTGACCTGTCAAAGAGCAGCCACCTGATAGTGACCATTATTTGGAAATCTTTAATGAATTTGTGAATCACTTAGATGATCAGGAACTTGCAGAGGGTTACTTCCAACAGGACATTGCAACTTGCCACACCGCCAATAAGAGCATGGTAGAAATTCACAGTTTTTTCCAAGACAGGATTATCTCCAAAAACCTGTGGCCACCTAAGTCTCCTGACCTGACACCCCCATATTTTTTTCTTTGGGGACTTTTAAAAGCCAAAAAGCCAAGGCCGATTGAGGAATTGAAAGACACCATCAGACGTGAAATTGCTGCCATCAACGTCGCTACGCTACATCACACATTCGCCAATATGGGTCAGGTGAATATGTGTCTGGACGCTGGCGGTGGGTACTTCCAGCATCTTCTATGAAACATTCTTATTTGTCATGGGCCAGTGTATGTTTTACAATTCACATTATTCAAATGTGACTTTACAAACATGAGTTAATTAAAAAAAGAAGTGTTCAGTCCAGAGTGAATCACCTGTAGATAACATTCCAAAATGAAGAATAAGTACTTTTAATTATGTTTAAAATATTGTTTTGTATTGGGTAAAAAGAAATTTTAAAAAGTAATGAAATAGTATGAGAAAACTTAAGTTTATTATTTTAAATGTAAAATTTAACATGTAATCAAAAAACTTAACAATTATAACAAAACAGTGATATTTTACAAGTATTGGCAACCCCAAACCTAAACATATGACTTTTGAACTGTCATCCAGGTAAAAACCTATCATGAACAGACTTTACCTACAGTAGCCCCATGGCTTCTTTGGTGCTGACTGACAGCTGACAGCTTTAAAAAGCTACAAGACCAAACTATGTATCCCTACGCCAAACCATATGATCTGCAAAAAACATGTGTTTAGCAGCTGTCACTTCTGACAGTCAACATTTAGGTATATACCTAATTGTTGACTGTCAGAAGTCAGCTGTGAACTGTCAGTCAGCACCAAAGAAGCCATGGGGCTACTGTAGTTATGTGACAACAAAAAATCTTATATTTGACTTCACATTAAAAAGTGACTTTCACACATCTCTATTTCTTTATCATCATTATCATCATAATCATCATCACCATCATCATCATCTATTCTCTAACTCCTCTTTCTTGTCTTCGTTCCATAGCGCTATCTCTCCTTGTCTTCTGCAGGGGACTTCTTTTGATGATGTTATTAACAATATTTGTTGTTTAGAGGTAATACTAAACACTTGAAAGCCTAAGGTCCTTGACTATTTGCCTGTTAAACTAGTGAACATATTAGCTAGTTTTTAATTTGTTTTAAAACAATGGCGGTATAAATTAGCACATTTAATTCCAATGTATTGATTAAACATGTATGTCAGCATTAGGATAGCATATATTATGCAATTTTTAATACACTTCACAGTCAAAACGACACCTATTATCTAAAAATCACAGATAATATATTATCAGCAATTATATATTTGATTGGTTGATTTTTTGTTACTTTTCATTTTATACATGTCACCATTGACACACACCTTCCAACCTAGCCCCTTACAAAAGCTTTAGTACAAAGGACAACACTGCCTGGCGAACATAATCTCTTATAAAAGAATTGTTTCCAGTACTTGAATAACCAACTTTTCACACTTAAGACACATTTCAAATGGGTGTAAACCATCAGTGAACCAAATAAATGTCAAACACTCATCTCAACTGATTTGATCAACATTGGCCTAGCCTTAGTTAAAATATTATTTTTTGTGTCCATTTTACCTCTAGTCACTTTCTCAATGTCTTTTTATGGTGCCCATTATGTTCTTAAAACCATTATATGATCATAATCTATCTATCCACACATCACTGTACTAGCATAAATCTGAAAGTCTAGTCATTAAATTTCAAGCAGTTTCACTGTTTTGTTGTGCATCTATTATATACAAATCTACTGTACTAGCATAAATCTGAAAGTCTAGTCATTAAATTTCAAGCAGTTTTAGTGTTTTTAACACATTAAATTCCATCAAATCTACTGCAACCATATTGCATTTTTTTTAAAAAAAATTTCAGCAAACTAACAAAGCTGTGCTTTCGCTTTATATTAGTTTTTTCTTTTTTTATCACAATAGTATATTTTTATCTCCTTTTGAACCTCTAAAGGATTAAGTTGTACCATTTTAATAAACTTTCAAAGTGCGTCATTCTCACGCTTTAATAAACAGTTCACTACAAGCACCAATATCAACGACCAAGAAAAACCTGTCAACTCATGTGATTCAGCTTTTATCATTGCAAAATCACTAAAGTACAGTAGATCCATGGTTGGAATGGTTGTAAGTGACAGCTAATATAAGCTACCAGATCTACTCTCATGTATCTATTCACTAAACCATATGATCTGTAAGACCATATGTTGAGTTGTTTGTTTGGCAGCCAAAGCGTTCCCATCATTTTGTTTTTAGTTGTGATTTTCTTTTAACAGTTTTTATATACTTTACAAATGAGAGCGTCTGAAAGGCTGCATTTTCCTCACAAATTTTGATGGTGAACCAGACAAAACAAAGGAAATTGATGACATCACACAAACTTTCTTAGGTTATGTTTATGCACATTTGTTTACAAAATAGAAACATTTTATTTTGATTATAATATTTTGTATGGCTCTTTCTCTAAGTTATAAAAACACATTTATTTATTTTGTTGGCCATTCATAACAATATATAAGTTTGAATGTAATGCTTTTTAAATTATTATTTCATGCGCCATAATATTTCTTGTTGCCACAGTCGCAAAACAAAAAAAATCGTTCTATTAATGTTTTGTTCTTTCGATAAGCTATGAAAAATTCAATTGTACAGTAAGCCTTGTTAAAGTATTACTAGAAGCGTTTATTAACACTTTTTATTGATAGTATAATATTACAAGAAACATTTTATATTATTTCTAATTTTCCACATAAGTTAACATTTAAATTAACAGTTAAGTTGATTGACTTTCAGCCAATGTTTGCAAAAAAAAATCTTCTGCTAGTTTTCAGCTACCACCACGCCAAACGTGGATCAACTATACTTACATGCCTCAATAAAGAACCTTGCGACCCATCATACATAAATAATCAACACATCATTAAGAAAAGCTCCAAAATAATGTCAACCCAAGATAATCTTATCCTAATACCTTCTTGCCAAGCTTCTTTATCTTTTTATCGTCCTCCCTGCGACCCCTGGAATGCTTGCAGCCCTTGAATTTGTTCTGTGCGGTCCACAAGCTCAAATTGAAATACTTCACTTTCCGGAAATAAACAATGTATTAGGCTCTCGAAGTTGGCTTGGATTAAACTATTCATTTTTGGTGGGTTTCTTTCATATTAATTTACTGTATAATGTATGTATGCATGTATTTATTTATTACAAATAAATAACTAGTCATGTTTTAAATATATTTGGCCATTAGGCCGAATACATTTTATGTATGGCCCTCGGCCAACTGCCAAGAACTTATGCAGCCTTAAGTCAAGGAAAGGTTAGACATCCTGGTTTAAAAAATCTTAAATGGCTTTTATATTATATTTGGAAGAAAGTATATGAAAGGTGGATGGAAACATATAAAAGGAACTAACACAATATGTCTTTAACAATGAAAAGAAAAACACAATTCACACCAAAAAAAAAAGAAAGAGGGAAAAGGAAATTTGTAAAGAATGGTAGGACACTTAGATAAGAACATGTAAGAGAAATAACATAAAGGACAAACACAGGGAATAAAATATTTAATGTTGGGATAGTAATATCCAAATTGAATGACTATAATAGGGTTTTAAAAGTCATACTAAAAAAAATCAATCAATAAATAACGCTTTATTATTTATTCTTATATTTTGCGAGATAATCAAAGGAAATTTTATGCATTTTTGCTCTGGATAAAGTATATGTCTTGCCTGATCTTATAAAAATATGGAGAAAATAAAAAATAACTTCTGTTCTTTATATTTTGTAGTTGGGCACACCAAACTTTATTTTGGTAAACAGGTGAATCATCCTAATAATATTCACATAAGGCTCTATGCAATAACATATTAAAGTATATAATATATTCTTCTCAAACACAGAATGTTGTCTTGTGAATATGCACTCTTAGCAATAACAAACATGTATGCGATGCATTTTTAATTTGATAACATTTGCAATAGTCAAAGTTATGTGTAGATATTTTTCTTTATTGAAATATTTTGAATTTTTTGTTTTGTTTTCTCCCATAATACTTTGTAAATTATTTTTATTTTTAATGCTTGTGCATGATTTGCACCTTTGTTTTCTAGCTAGCTTTGTTTCGTGTTCGCACATGTGTTTCAGAATCATCTTTCAGTGCCATCTCACATGAATTCAAGGTATCTTCATACCTGTAAGGTATGTACTGTATGATTGCTCTTCAGGTTTATGGAGAACTTAAAAGTAAATATAGGTTTTATTAGAGATGGGCCGAATCCAATATATTAAAATAATCTGAATCTCCATTTTGCCTATGAATCTTGAATCTGTATCTTAGAAACCATAAACATTAGAGGTTCACTTTACTACCTAAATTTTCAGGATGCTATAGAGAATAGACATGATAACTAACTAAAGGTTAAATTTATTGTTATAGTTAAGTTATATTTGGAAGAACATACAGTAAATGTGGATAATACTGTACCAAATATACCAAAATACTTCATAAAGTAAAAAGAGACTTTACTTAAAAATATTTTTTTTTATAATTCATTTATTATGACTAGAGCTGGGTCAAATCCACTATTTTACAAATACAATCTCGAATCTAAATCTCCAATTTACCCTTGCATCTTAAATCTGAATTTGAATCTCAGAAAAAACTATGAACAAAAGAAGAAATATAAACAAAATAGAATAAAAGAAAATACAACTAGTAACTAAATGTTAACATTATTTCTTATAATCCATTTATTATAACATTCATATATTCAGTTAAGTGTTAAATTAATGATCTGGGATCTGGTTGTTGATTGTCCTATGGTTATAAATGGTTTTGAACCACCAACAAGTAGTATTAGAGCTCTAAAACAAATCTCACTTGGAAATTTTATCAGGATTTGAGTCTTGAATCTGAAATTTTCTCAAATCCTTCAATGTTGAATATCCTTAAGGATTAAAGGGATTTGAATGATTTGAGGTCTCATCCCTAATCACAACATTAATACATTCAGATAAGTGGTAAATTATTGGTATGGTCTGGTTGCTATGTTTGTCCTAGAGTCAAAACCATAAAACAAATTATTTCAATTAAACATTTTAGGAAAAATAAGTCAAACCTATTTATGATTTTTCAAATAATGCATTCAATATTTTCTTAGACCCTCGAGTCTTAAGTATCCTTGAGAATTTGAAGCTCCCATCCCTATTAATTATCCAATAACATTTATTTATGTGGTAAACAAACTCTGTCAAAATATACTTTTCCAAAGCTCTGTTTAGTGTTTTTGTCAAGCCAAATGTTTTAATTTGTTAGATAGGTTTCTAATATCAAAGTTTCTCCATAAGCAAAACCTCTTTTCGCTTTATAAGGTAATTGAATTATATTTGAAAGAAGGTATAGGAAAGGTGGATAGAAACATATAAAAGGGACAAACATAGTAGGGCTTTTACAATGAAAAGAACACAGGTCACACTTTACATTGCTGCCATTAGACAAAGAGGTAATGGTTGCCTCTTAAATAAAATTGATCGTCACCGCCCAATCCCTCGACCTAGGTTTCATTCATTTTTATAATTTTCATCATTTTCATTTATGATACCTAGGTCGGGGGATTGGACGGTGATGATTGATTTTCTTTAAGAGGCAACCATCACTTCTTTTTCCAATGGCAGCAATTTAAAGTGTGAGCTTTGTTCTTCTTTTTATTGTAAAAGCCATATTTATATGTTTCTATCCACCTTTCCTATGCCCACTTCCAAATATAATACAATTACCTCATAAAGAGAAAAGAGGTTTTCTTTATAGAGATACATTATTTATTCGCTTCCAATGTCCTTTTCTTGTGTTTGTCCTTTATGTTATACCTTTTACATATTCCTATCTGTGTCTTATCATTCTTTACAATTTTCCATTTTCTCCCTTTTGTGTTTTTTTGTTTCTTCTTTAAGGAAGTTGCATTGCTCGTTACACACTCTTTCCTGATGAGTTCCATTAGAATGAATATCAAAGTTTGTCATTGTGCTCTTTAAAAAAAAAACTTTATCTATTAATAAACTTATGTTAAGTGAGAATTTAAATTGTCTTTAGATTTAGTTTGTTGTTGGTGCATATACCAGTAAGAATTGAATTTGATATCCCTACAATAATTATATTAATTTTAAAAGTAAAGTATTTTTAATTTGATCATGGTCTCTTAAAATTGATTTAAATTTTATTCATGTAAGAAAATATAATAAAGTTCAATAAAAAGTGATGAACAGACATAATGTATTTCTTAAAGAAAACCATAGTTTCTTTCTATCCCAACACTTTGAAGAGGAAGTGTGAAATGCACAACACTACTTTCTAAAAGAGGAAATAAAATGAACCATCCTATACGGTATGGTTTGTCTTTTACAGTTGATTCTTCTCTTTAAAGAAGTTAAAAACATTTGAATGTGTTTCATAATCTTATTTGCTCGATTAAAAAAATATGTAAAGCAAATGTTAGGGAAACTTTTTGAATTTAAGGACAGTTATTTGATCTTTAACATTTAAGAATGATAACTTGAAATGGTCACCATATTGTCAATTTATTTCATTTAAATATTCAAGTATAAATTGAAAAACACTCTGTTATTGAATTTAGATTTATAAGTTTCATTCTTTTGGGATAAATATGATATAAATTATGTAATTTGTTTCCTCGGACATCTTATTTAGGTATCTTCTTTCATCCAAATAAATAGAAGCATAAACTTCGAAAACAAAAATAATGTTTCCTTAAGAGCTGTACAATTTGATCACACGTTTGATCAAATCCATGTAAATCAATTTTGTTAGTTAAAATGTTTACAAAAATCAGTCTAATGTGTTCTACTAATGTCTTCTTTTGCACATGAAATGAGGTTTAGTAATCAAGGCTAGGGAAAATTGAGGGCGCTGGGGCAAAATCATGATAACCCTCATTTTATGAAAAAGTCTTATAGTTAAATTTCAAAATTTTATAAAAGTTTAAGGCCCAATCTTACAATGTCATGTTGTTCTATTATTTAGGGCTTAACATAAGGTTAAGCGATAACGACCACTTCTTTGGATTTTACAATATTCAGTTAGAGCTAGCGTCCTCGTTAAAGTGCTCATAAAGTTAACGTGATGTCTACCTTTTGGTTAGCATTTTAACATCCACCTTAACTTCCAAACATTTCACCATATTGTTTTATGGCAATTGTTATTATTAAAGTGAGGTTACATTATTATTTTTAGAAAACTTTGGACATTTATTTATGGATTCTCTTAGTTTTAATATTGTCCACCTGTAATTAAATAGATGTTTCAGCAATGATTACCTAATCACAGATTTGTGATATAGTACTAAATTTCAAGAAATTTAGAATGTACCTCTTTGGTGTACATTGTACGGAGTCAGCCTATTAATTAATTGACTCGTGCTCAATTCTGACTACTTTAATTTTTTTTAAGAACAAATTACTCCCAGTTTAACACCGAGATGATAATAAAATAATTATGTCAAATTTATTCCTTCTATTTAATATAGTTGTTTAGTTTGGGATGTCAACGTTTCTTTTGGGCAAGTTTTTATAGGGTGATTTGTAAGTCGTCGTACGGCGCAGGGAAGAGGTTTTTAGTTCCTGGTATCGACTTTTATTACAACTATTTTGGCTTAGCCCTACAGGCTCTTCTTTCCTATTCAAAATATGTAAATTATTTTCAATGGTTTCACTTCGCGATTCGGAGTGGTCATTTTTTGTTGTCAATAGTTATTAGTAATTGACAATAGCTATAGGCCTACCTATGTTTTTATCGTCTTGTAAGTTATTATATGTAGGCATAAATGGCTAATATGGAACATGTTTTTTTTCTTCGCTCTATCCCCTCCAGTGCACGTCCATGGTTAATTAAGGGTGATTTTTATTTGAATATTAAATTGTGTGTTTAAAGATTGACTATGACTCTACTATTTAGATATTTAATTATTTTGAAGCTTCAAAAATAGCGTTAAAATACACGCCTGTTTAAAATAAACAGAGTAGGTATACCCATCTTTATTTGCATAGAAAAAAGCCTTAAATATTATAAATTTATATATATATATATAAATATGATTATTGAATAACACGACATGTTATAAACCACAACATAAACATGTATTATACTTTAATCTGTTTTCCTAACAACTCCATAACTTCACAAACATTTAAATAGTTACTTAAAATATATTGGTTCAAATTAAGCCTGTCAAAAGCTTTGAAACAAATCTATTGCTCCACGAAGCTTAGTGATAAGAACTAATGGAAGGCACCCATCCATAACTTGACGTTCACAACAAAGTAGTATTGTAAAACTCAACGCCAAGTTTAACCAACGGTTAGACTTTACAAATGGTTAAGTTACGAGGACTTAAACGTGACATTGTAAGATTGGGCCTAAATGGTGAATACATCCCATCTAAATCGATTAAGGGTTATCATGGTTTTGCCCAGACCCCCCTTTCAATCACGAAGAACAAAAATAAAGTTCTTTTTGTCTCTCCTATTTATTCTAATCCCTATTTCTTGATATATTCTTTCATGTATGCAATTAATAACTTGTTAATTTTAATTGTAATATATGTTTGATTTAATGGATAAATAGTTTTAAATGGATTTTTTTTCCAAACAGACCTTAGGGCTCGACTCCCTGCATGGCCGAATAATTTATCATTGGTGAAATGGGAGTTTCCCTTTTCACATTGATGAATTAACAACCAGGGAGCTGTGTATTGTGTCTGTCCTAGACTTAAGTTAGTTTGTGAGTTGTGTGCTGATATAATCAATTGGTTCAGAAAGTGCACGTTAAATATAGAAAATAAATAGAAAAAATGAAATTTTAACTCACAGTATAATTTTTTCAGGAGGCTACGATTTATATTTTTTAAATCTGCTTTGTAAATTTATTAAATAAAGTGCCTTAGTACTGTGTAAAAAAAATAGTGGTGCAACTTAAGCATATTTTTACCATACTTTTTATATGTTTAATAAAATGTTGCTGACCACAAAATGCATAACAAAGTATACACTGTGTTAAAATTATGTGATGAAAATATTAAGCTGCAGAAAGCATTAAGGTTATTAATATGTTGCATACATGGTTGTCATACAATAGTCATACTGTTTCTAATAGATCATTGTTTATTTAGGGTGTAACGCTCGACCAAAGTGGTAATGTACAACTAGACACATTTCAACAAAACCAGTTCATCTACCAACAACAACAGCATCAACAGCAAGTTACGCAAAATCATTACCAGCAACACCACCAACAACATCAAGCGCAATGTAACCCCAATCTGATCTCCAACTCACAAAACATACCAGCCGTGAGTAACTTTGTGTTTTTGTGCAGCTTGATAAAAGTACTTGATGTGTAGGTGCCAAATATACTGAGCGGAGCACTGAGCAAATATTAGTTTAGATTCACTACACCACACTCAAATAGGCAAATATAATCATAAATACGTGTCTCGTCTCATACCCTTAGAATTTCAAATACTTATAGTTTTGGAGTTGATATTCAAAATTATTTTAGTCAAAAAATTAATATTTGCACTTACTGGAAACAAGAATTAAGCTTTAGGTGTCCATTTTTGGGTTGAAATTTCATTCTTTTGAATGGTTTTAAATCAAATGCAAATAATTTTAAATTTAAATCGTTACAAAATAATGACTCTTAATTAACTAAACAAATCAATAAACTTGACGGTCGCTTTAATACCCCAGTTTGCTAAGGTGCTCTGATCTAGGCTTTGGAATATCCTTGGTCTAAATCTCGTTCAAAGGGCTCCATTGGTCTCAAGTGGGATTCATAAAATTGAGAGGAATTGGGTTAGTTAAATGACACAAATAATTTCATACTAAAATGTAAATAAACTATAGCAAAATGGTAAAATTGAAAAATGACACCTGGACACGGGAATCGAACCCCAGGATCTTTGGCTTAGTACGCCAATGCTCTAACCACTGAGCTATCCAGGATTAGTCCCGTGCCCAGGGTCATTCTTCACTCATATTTTAAGGCAGAGTCTATGATGGACTTAGCGGAAATCGTCGGCTACATTTATGTGATTTTTTTATATCACAAGCCATCAGATAACTCAGCCATCTGCGACTCGGTAGTGGCTTATTGCCATATGTACAATTATTATAATTGTAAGGGAATGCATATGTATTAAGAGTAAATAGTCAAAGCTATATTAATGGTAATTACTTCAGTTAGATATCATAATGGGAAAACTGAAAAATGACACCTGGACACGGGAATCGAATGTGTCAAAGTTGTTAAGTTCTACCTCTTGTCACTGTCATAATGTAAGGTCGTATTATATTCGAGACCATTTATTTTTCATGTAGATCACCTCACAATGTTAGGGTCGTACTATATTTGGGCCATTACAGTATATTTACAATTTGCCTGCATTTAAGTTAAACTGCAACTAAACTAATATGAGAGATAATCGATTATCACATATTTTGAATGCTGCCGCTTTGTTTAGTTGCCAGTTTTATTAAAAGCTAAGAATCAAGTATGAATCTAGGGTATCGAGGTATCAAGTAATTGAGTTTGACAGCCCGAAATAAATAATATTTATTTTATTATTTAACATTGTAGTTAGTGGAAATTATAAAATACTTAGTTTTAAATGGAATTTTTCCACATACCTAGAGATGCTTGAAAATTTATGGGAAGCTATCACCATTATTTGGTAATCATTATACGATTGTTTAGTTTGATTCCATTCCATTTAGTTGGATTGGTTGTAGTGCATATGCGGCACAATTAAAGGGGTGGGTGAAGGATATATACATTGTTGTCGCATACCAAGATAAAAGTCATGATGATTCCCAACTTTTAAGCTTAGCCTTACATTATAAGGCTTGAATTTACATCAAAAAAAGATGGTTTCATAGAAAAATCTGGTACTAATAAAAGTAAAAACACTATTACATATTTACTAACACTTCAATATTTTGATACCACGTGGCATCTCCCTCAGTAAACTGAACAAGAAGTTTGCTTACTTGGAATCAAAATACTGAATTCTCTGTAAATATGTGTTGGTGTTGTTTTAGTTTTTACTATGCTTCATTTTTATACTATTCTATTGTATTTATTTAACGAAATATTATCACTTACTCAATACACTTTATTTCATATTCATACATAAATTTATATAAAAATAAATAAATAGAAATTATAAATTTATGTTAGTGTATGGATTAATTTATTACCCGCCTCGGTGGCGTAGTTGGCTAACACGCTAGTCGTGTTGAGCTCGACCGCCGAGGACGGGGAGATCGAGGTTTGAATCTCGGTCGGGTGAACTGGGGGTGGTTTTTCCTAAATGGTTTTCCACTCTGCCTTCACGCAAATGCGGGTTCACTTCCTCTAAATTCAACCCTCCCAATTCCTAATCAATTAACGTAATTAGTACTTAAGCGTATAACCTGAACGGGTAGTAAGACGCGGTGCTAAATATTATTATTATTATTATTATTAATAATTTATTACTACCCTTATGAAGGTAGTTAAAACATTATTGCTAGACCTACTAGCTACTCCATAACAAAGCTAGTGAAATTTATTAATTTCTGGCTCCCTTCAGTTAATTTGGCTATAGAGATATAGTATTTTTCTTATTAATTATTCATGCATTTCATTTTCCTAAATATAAATGTATAATGCTATTTATTTGCTAACATTCCTCCTAAAATAAGTTACAAATGCTATGATTTTGTTATGCAAGTAACCCTAGTTAATTGGTACTATCTTTGTAAATTGTAAGTACTAGTATTATTGGCATGAGTAGTTTTCCTTTTAACACACATTTTTAAAAATTAATTAAACTGATTTAATGGTGCATAAGCTAATTAAGGACAACATGTAAGTACAGAACATAGATTAAAAGTGGTAGCTAGAATTTAAAATATTAAATGTATAATTTGCTGGCAATTAAATTTCACACTTACTTGCATCAACCATTTTTATAGTGTATTTTTCAAACCATAATGAATTTATATATTTAAATAATAATCGAAGAAAGGTTTAAAAATTAACTTTAATCTATGTGCAACAAACCCTATCATAAACAAATAAGTACTTACACTAAAATATCATATATATTTTAAATCCTAACGTTATTAAAGAGTTTTATTTCATCTTTTTAAACTATATGGTTACATTGAAAGCAAAATACTCACAGCAAAAGATAAGATCAAAAAGCAATTGAAATGGCGAGGTAAATATAACATGGTTTGTGCAAGTTTGTAGTTTGTTGCATATTTGTGTTGGCATAATGGTGATGTTTGTTGCAAGCAGCAAGATTGTTTAACCAAATCAAGTGAACAAGACCTCAAACCAGAACTATATTTGAACCAAACTACAAACTAGTAGGTAGTGAAACCTAACTACGCTGTTCCTTTAAGGCAGTGTTTTTCAACCTTCTTGAATATGCGACCCCTTTACAAGTAAAAAAATTCTGCCGACCCCCTAAACGTAATAAAATTTTTTTATTGTAGTATAGGACCTACACTTGCTTTTTATTTTACCTGGCTTGAGACCGCGACCCCCCTATAAAGCCCTTGCGACCCCCAGGTTGAAAAACACTGCTTTAAGGGATAAATAAGGAACCATACATATAGCTCAAAAAAAGCACAGTACCTAATCCATCCTCACTAACTTTCTCCACACTTCCCTATCCTTGCATACTCTTTTCACTTCAACACCATCCATACACAGGAGTCATACATGCTCTTTTATTCTTAAAACTCTTTATTTTTCTCTTTTTCCCACATTTGTTTACAACATTTAACCATGTCTTATGTGGCCAACCCCTTCCTTTTGATCCACATACTCGACCGTATATTTGTTTCGTCAATCAACACCAGCTAAACCAAATTAATGCAAAAAGAGATTTTCTTTAGAGAGATTTAATAAGCTAGTTGTTAGTTAATTCAAATGATATTTTTCAATATTTTATTTGGTTTATTGAAACAACATGTTTTAGTTTTTTTAGTTTTTTAGTTTTTTTCAGTTAATATGTTTCGGAAACACTTGTGCATAATGTCCAGTTAATGAACATGGTCTTGTTCAGTTCTAGTGTGATCATAGTTAGAAATGTTTGGTGTTTCAGCATCACTTGAATTCTTTGAGCACTTATCGCAACCCGCAGCACCCCCTTAGGCCTAGTCCCCAGACATCCCCCGGCCTGTCTGTGCAGGTTAGTAAGAAGGCTGGCTTCATGCTTGCCACCCGAGTGTTTTTATTTGGTTCACAATATCTTTGATCTGCATTGATGAGCATGCACAATAAAAGTATTTATAAAACATGTATGGTAAATTAAATAAATAGATCAAGCTATATAAGTAATTAATTCCAATGCTATTCTAGTTGAATAATTTAACTATTCATTTGTTTGTTATATTTTACATTGTAATAAATAATATGTTGTTTAAACTAGGAGTAAGGTTTATCAAATTCATGTTGGATTATTACTTGCAGCATTGACAAAATGAATCAATCCAAATTTATCAGATCTATTCATCCATATCAACCAAGTCCAGCCCTAAAAAACTTATTCATCAGGACTAATCATAAAATAATACATTAATTAATCATTAAAATGTTATAATTACCACCACCTATGTCTGGCACGGAAGAAGTTACAGTAAAGTTGGATATTAAAGGAAACAAACACAATATGGCTTTTACAATGAAGCGATCACAGTTCACACATTTCTGCCATTAAACAAAGAGTTAATGGCTGTATCTTGAATAAAATCAATTGTTACTGCCCATTCGTCTGACCTAGGTTTCATTCTATTGGAACTTATCAGGAGGGATTTTGAAACACTTGCCTTTGGTCCCTAATATTGCCATTATACTGGCCAATTCAAACTTTGATTTTGTTAATATTCTTTGGTTGAGGGAAATTAATTTGCCTTGAGAAGAAAATAGCTTTAGTGCGGTTGGTGCTTTTTTTTATTAGCGGATTTCTTAGGATAAAGGCAAATAATGTTTGCTTCTTTTATTGTTAATTTGAATTTGAATTTTAAAAAACTACCATAATTCACATTTCAATGGCCAAATATTCACTTTTGCAAATATGTATATTCTTTTATTTCACATAAATATTAATAGTTCAAATATGCTACAATAATCTTTAATTATGTTTTTGTAGCAATTTTAATGTTTGTAAAAATATATCTCGTGGAATTTCGGTATCCACCCATACAATATTTGATTGAGCTATCTTAATAATTTTTGACATATCCTTAACCTATGCGCCTAATTTAATACAACAATATGCTGAAAACAATGTAGTATATTTTCAAAGAGACAGACAGAAACACACACACAAAACATTCCCTTTCAGGTTAGGCAATAAACTGTGAATATAGCTAAAAAAACAGCTTTGTACTTTTCCATGATCACTAACTTTCTCCACACTTCCCTATCCTTGCATACTCCCTTCGCTTCAACAACATCCATACACCGAGTAATATATGCTCTTTGATTCTTAAAAATCTTAATGCTTCTCTTTTTCACACTTTTATCTACAACATTAACCATGTCTTATTTTGTCTACCCTTTTGATGCACCCACTCTACCCTCATATATTTGCTTCGTCACTCAATCAACCATCACTTGTCATCAAAACATCTTTCCCTTTCCACTTAATTTCGAATACACACACATTATAAATTTTTCTTACAATCATTTCCTCTAAAAATTCATTCTCTTTACCACATACTCAATATAAATTTTTCTTACAATCATTTCCTCTAAAAGTTCATTCTCTTTACCACATACTCAACTTACATTCTACGTTCCAATAATCCATGTTCTCGCCGGCTTGTCAACAGATGGGTCCTTCAGTTTTAATTTCAGCTGCCCATCATAGCTTTGATCATCCGAGGCTATTCTTTCACAGTTTCTTGTAGTAATTTTAAATCGAGTAGACCAAGTTACTAGCCTTAGTTCGTACCCGCACCCATGACAGTACCCGCTGCTTGTGGTAAGGATGCTGTACAGATCATTGTCGGCATATTTTAGCCATTGTACCACACGTACAACCATTGCTCATTCTTACCCTGAGCACGCGTGCACTATTCCCCTACTATAGAGACTGCTTTGTCAGTCGTTATACCGCTGCTCATGTCACTACCACAAGGAGGTAAGGCGATGCACAGACACACCAGGACACTATTTTCAAATATATATAAAAAATGTTTAAAATTCACTAAATATCTGTTCATTTTATGTATGTCATTTGAGACCCAAAGATTTGAAGGACCTCTTTCCTAAAATGTAATTTATCACTAGCATAGTTTTAAAACTAAAATAGATACATTTTGATTTATTGACGAGTGAAAAATTATTATTATTTTGTAAGATAATGAAGTAAAGTTATCAAAGTTATTTTAAGTAGCACACAAAGAAGATGTCACTTGTTTTAGGGGAGTGTGTATCGAAGTGGCAGTCCAGGCGACACAAGTCATAGTGGGCCACAAAGCCCTGTCTCACCTGCCAGTTCCCCAGGAATCGGTTCAAATTCAAATCCATTTGGGGACCATAACAGTTACTTCATAAGCCAAGCTCAGGCCAATGCTCTTCAACAGCACTTTGAGCAGTTCAGCATGGTGAGTAATTTACACCTTTGAGTGTTCATTTTAACTCTCTCATTCAATAGTTCCAGTGAAGAAACACCAAACTACTAAGTATATCACTTTTGAAATTTTAGAGAGATAAAGGTGAGTGGATTATCTATGTTGAATACTCATTCACTTTTATTGTAGCCTTAGGTGGTGTGGAAGGGAACGTGAGTCAAGGCCAGAATTTTTGCAGTTTTTATGGTGAATTATTTTTTACACAAACTATTGCTTCAGCTTCAGTATATGTGTTTAGTATTATTTTCCACACACAGTAATTCCATCACTACAGTATGTGTGGAAAATCATACTTGGCACATATACTGAAGCGATCGTTTATTGTATTTAAAAAAAAATCCAAAAGCATGCTGGCTGTCACATTTTTTATTTATTATTATTTTTTTTTTCATTAATCCTTACATTCTGCCCCAGTGCCTATTCTATATACTGAGGCGCTATTCCTACATTAAACTGTTGTTCCCATTTTTACCCTTATACCATTTTTTTTTTAACTACATGTAGATTTAAACACTTAACCTAATCGTCCGTAAACTCCCATCAAAGACTATACCCTACTATCTCACACTATAGTTGGTCCGCCCCGGGTATTTAATGCCCCCGGTACCCCTCGCCGCTCCGCAGACCCGCGACCGCCTGGGACCATGTTTTCAGGGCCGCGGGTCCAAGTCTCGGCGATGAGCATCCCCCTAACCACCACCTGGGGAGGCGCCCTACCGGAGTTTTCACTCCGCCTACTTTCTATAGACCACTACCAAGGACCTATTCTAACTTAACCTAAACTAATACTTATACAAGGAATTTTTCACTACTGTATTACAATCACTACACACTACTCTATTTTAGCCGGCTCTTGTTGTCCTTCTCCAGCACTCTTCTTCTTCCATGCTGCCATCGTTCTCTTGCTTCCCAGCTGGAACCGGGACTTCCACTGGTTCATCAGCAGTTTTCACCACTGGCATCCAGCGGGAATCCACCATCAGCTGGGCTCCGGCTTACCAGGAGCCATTCCTGAGTCTGTCCGGCCGGCTTGTAAACCCACCTAGACTACCCATCTATTCTATTCTATCCCTACCAGTTTCTGTCAAGGAAGTCCCCTTCATCCGTCTCGTCTTCACTTGTCGTCACATCCATGTCCATACTCGTCTCGTCCAAGTCTTCTTCCAATTGGTCGTACCTAGTTCGTCGTAAGTCCCTAACGTATCTGTCCTTCTCCCTAGCCGACGCGTTGTCTGCTATTTTGTCTAGGAAACCCCACCTTTCCACGTCGCGCACTATATGGTAGATTGCACACGCCTGCAGGGGAGTCTGCAACTCCAACCTTGCTTCCCGCGTTAGGACACATTCCAGCACGACATGTTCCGGTGTAGACTCCTTCCCGCAGTCACATCTATCGTCAACTGTCATCCCTAGCCTGTACAGGGCCGCCCTGTACGGTCCATGACCAGTAAGGAAGTGAACCAATCCTACTGAAGGCTCAAGATGTTCCATGGCCAACCTTTCCCTAATACTAGGGAAGATCCGGTATGTCCTCCTGCCCTTCTCACTTCTATCCCAGTTCACTTGCCACTCGTCCAGGAGAGACTCCCGGATCAGTCCCTTAGTATTGACCCCTTCTCTCGTTAGGGCCTCCACCTTATCTAATCTCCCTTTCCTGAACCAATACAGAGCCGCCCTCCTTCTTACTTCCAAATCTAAAGGCCAGATACCAAGAGCAACACTTAACGAGTCAGTGGCCACCGTTCTAAACGCTCCAGAGAGTCTAAGCAATATATTTCTCTGCAGACTCTTTAACCTAGTACTCTGCACTACCTGCCTCAGCCGGAAAGCCCAGGCACTAGCCCCATAGCCCACGATGGAGGCAAGCAGCGCCTGATGATACGTTCTTATACACCGCATGGGCAGCCTAAACCTGCCCATTCCAATATTGATTATCTTATTCATCAGTCTTAGGGCCCTACCGCATGCGCTCTCTACGTGTGCCATAAAGTTCCTCTTCTCATCAAGTATTACTCCCAGGTACCTGACATTCTCACTTCGTCTGATGGTCTGTCCGTCAATCCTGATACTTGGGTTCCTCTTTAGAGCCCCCCTAAACAACACGTAAGCCGTCTTCGCCGGTGCCAAGCTCATCTTTACTCGTTTACACCAGGAGCTAAGCCCTGCAAGCACGGCCCCGCTCCTGGTCTCTAGCTCCACCCTCGAACTAGCCTCGACTATGACGAGCAAGTCATCGGCAAAAGCAACCACTCCCGCCGTTTCATGGAGGGCTTCAATTTCCATCAAACCAGGCTCGAGCCCTACGTCCCAAAAGACCGGTCCACAGACCGACCCCTGGGGACATCCCTTAGTCAGCTTTTTGCTAATCTTGGTTCCTGGACACCTCAGGGTCGCATACCTATCTCTACAGTAATCTCTAAAGACCCTGTAGAGATCCCCCGGGCAACGTATATCCCTCAACCTCTTAAATAAGGCTGGCCACCAAAGATTGTCAAAGGCTCCTGAGATGTCCACGAACAGCCCTACTACATATTTCCCCGTACACCTATCAATCAAATTCATTGCCTCGCAGATAGCATCCTCGGTAGACCTGCCCTTCCTAAAACCATACTGTTGGCCATGCATACCGACAACTCTCCTATGCTCTTCCAACTTGTCGCACATTATCCTTTCTTGCAGTTTTCCACACACATTAAGCAAGCAAATCGGCCTGTATGACTTTGGAAGTTGCGGGTCCTTGTCGTCACCCTTGCTGAGTATGATGACCTCGCTCTGTTTCCACGGGTTTGGCACCCTCCCTTGAGCAGTACATTCATTTAACAGCCCAGTCAGAAAGGGGGCTATCTGCTCGCTGAGCTCTTGAAGCACCTCGACCCTGATTCCGTCGGGCCCAGGTGCCTTCTTCCGCTTCATTTTGGCAATGTATCTGATAATCTCGGCCTGGGTTGTTGGAACGATCCTATCCTCGTTCTCATACGTCTGAGTCATTTCTCGTCTCCAAGTCTCCTGTACCCCGTCATCCAGCCCGTCATCGTCCGGAAGCAGAGTTTCCATTAATAGTTCTGCTGACTCCTCCCACCCTAACGTCATGCCCCCTCCCGGCCGTCGAAGCGTTGAGATCATAGCTGGGGGTCTAACTTTCCCAGTCACCATCTGGAACGGAATCCCCCAGGCGTTAACTCTCAATTCCTCCTGGATATAGCGTTCCCAGCCTTCCCTCTTCGCCGCGGCCTGTCACAAGGAGAAACAAGATTAGAAATGAAATTATCTGGGAAAGAGTGGGGCTACATCACCATCATCATCATGAACTATTTCCAGCCTGTGGCCAAGTCTGTTTAGTAAAATGCTTCCATCTCCCTCTGTCCTTCCACCATTCTTCCTCTTGCACTCTCTTCCACTCTGCTCCTCTAACTTGCACACTTGCTGCTTTATGTTCCTCCCATCTCTTCCTTGGTCTCCCTTGCGGTCTCTTCCCTACATACTTCATATCCATTAATCTTCATGGAATCCTCTCCCCTTCCATACTCATTATGTGTCCATACCGTCTCATCTTAACTTTCTCTACTATCTCATGGATCCCTTGTACCTCAACTCTAGACCCTACATCTTCATTCCTAATCCTATCTCTTCTAGTGACATCTAGCATGCTTCTCAAAAACTCCATTCCCATGGCCTCAATTTTCCTCGTTTCTCTTTTATCCAAAGTCCAAATCTCTGTTGCATACATTATTATGGGTATGAAATATCCTCTCTACAGTATTTCCTTACACTTTAGGGGCACTTGTCTTTTCCATAGTAGGTCTCTTACACAGCTGTGTAAAACTTCTACCTGCTGTCTCACTACAGCTTTCTGCTGCCCCTTTTTGCCTCAATCACACTAGATACTTTATTGATACATATTGTTGGGACACAATAGGCTAAGAATATTTGAGAAAATATAAAATTCAAGATTTCAAAACACATTTTCTTGAATTTCAAACTGTAATATTTTTCAGACCTAAAATACTCTTTAATCATAGCTTGTACCGATATAATTGTAGGGCAAACTTAAAACCCAGGCCCAAGATCATTATTTTACCACTTGACTGGATTTATGAATGTTATAATGAATAGAAAATAGTAAAATACATTAGCATTTTGTTTCTATTAATATTCTCTAGAGAAATTTAATATGGGGATGTAGGGAATGTGAGAAATTGCCAGTTCTTTTGTAATTTTTATAAAAAAAATATTATTTGGGCCAAAATAAATAGAATAATGCTCCAGTAAAAAAGATAGAGTATAATTTTCTTCACATGTTGATATCAACAGTTCCTGAATATCTGTTATGAGCATGGCGGCATTAGACGAGAAACTTTTTAAATGAAGAGATAAAGTTATCATTAAATTATTTGATACCCTTGATGGATATTCAAGGACTGTTGATATCAACATGTGAAGAAAATTAAACTTTATGTTTGTATGTTATAGAAGCAATATTCTATATATTTTTGCCTAAAGAAGTTTTTATATAAAAATTTCAAAAAACACCGGCCTTTTCTTGTGTTCTCTACATCCCCACCTTAAGAATTAATATAGTAAAGTAAACCATATGTTTTAACACAATGTTGAAAAGTTGGATTCGAAATTTGAAATTGATTGGTAAAATAAAGATTTGGATTTGTTTGTAAAATAGGGGATTCAACCCTCCTCAAGACTACATACTTAAAATTTCTCGTCATATTCATTTATATTAAAAAAGGATAGTGTTACAAGTTTTTGACCTATTACTTGCTTGATAATATACATGTTGATACTACTACAGTGGAGCCTTGTTTATTCATCCTGAGACTAGGTGTCAACCAGATTAACGAAAATATGGATAATCTGGAAATTATAGGAAAAATGTATTAAAACAAAATATATTACAACTCGCCATTTAGTTTCACAAAAACACATCATAACAAACTTGAAGCATGTTACAACCACTATTCACTTCTAATATAAAGAGTACATTTTTGTTGTGCCAATTTTGAATGGTGTTTACAAGTGGCATGATCACGAACCAAAAAAAAAATATTATTGCAAAATTTAATTCTGAATAAATCAGATATACATATCAATGAGCTCCAGATAAGCGAGGTTCCATTGTACAGATATTTTGTTTATTAACTAAGATATATGATTTTAAATGTTTTTCGGCATTTCTATTCCCTTTGCTTCCAGGGCGTGGTGAGTACTTGCTTGTTTGGTTGTTCTGCTTGTTGTGTTTGTGTTCACAAACTCAGGCTAGTTTAACAGTTTTATTAGACTTTATAAATATGTTAACCCCTTTTCATCTGTAGATTTAAGTGATACATCATTTTTAAGCTGTGCTTTAAATTACAGCACATTACAGTTTTTGTAATTTTCTTTCCATCCAAGATGTTTAATAACTTTCATGTCTGCTACTACTTTATCATTATGCCATATACATATTTATTGTTCTACTAATTGGCATATGACAACATAAAAATTAGTGAGGGAATTTTTATATACATAGAAGAAGGTACAGAAAAGAGGAATAGAAAAAAATAAAAGGGAACAAACACAATATGCCTTCTACAGGGAAAAGAGGAACATGGTTCCTTACATTGCTTTCTCTGGACAAAGGAGTAATGGCTGCCTCTTGAAGAATATATATTGTTACTGCTTAATCCTGCGACTTAAGCTTTATTCTATAAGAATTCATCAGAAGGGAGTGTAAAAAATGTCCGGTAGGGACAGAAATGGGTAAAGAATCATAGAAGGCAACCACTACCTCTTTGTCCAGTGGCAGCAATGTAAATTGTGAATCTTTTTCCTCTTTTTATTTTAAAAGCCATATTGTCTTTGTTGTTTCTATCCTTCCTTCCTTATACTTTCTTCCATATATAACAAAATGTACCTCTAAAAGTGAAAGAGGTTTTCCTTAAAGAGCTGTAGTTATGTAATTTGTGATTTAGCTAAACTAAAACTAACTTTTCAAGATTTAAAATCTTACTGTTCCTATCGCTATTTTGTTTTTTACTATCTATGAAAAGATGTTAAAAAAAAGTATCAAATCTTTTATCATAGGAAAGGCATTAAATGTGCTCAACCTTTTAAAACAAAATTGATTTGAATAATACATTTCCACAAGCTGTAAATTATAAACAAATCAAAATATTCTAAATTTTAATATTTATATTTATTGAAATAAACCATTTGTCTGAAAAATTTGCTTAAAAATCAAACAACATGAATTAAACATCAAATTTGCACAAATTAGAAAATCATATACACAGGGGAATTAAAATACTAAGTGATCAACTCTTAGGCGCATTTTATATGTATTATCAATGCTACCTTTTAACAACAGTGTAAAACTTCTGATGCTTTAATAAACTCTCAAATATCCTCCTTCACATAAAATTGCACACAATCTTGCTAATCACAAAGCATGGTTTGGAGAGAAAGTGATAGTGAGGAGTAAACTCAGCTTTTTCATACAAACATTAGTTTTAGTTTAACAGGGGTGCAGGAGGTTAGGATCAGCAGCTTAAAAAAACTGCAGTGGGACCTGAGGGGAAGGAGTTAAGATTTTTAGAAGAAAATATCAGAGTCAAATGATTCTTTATAAAAGCATAATTTCATATGAGTTTGTACAGTGGGACCTGACTAATTCGAACTTCCGCAATTTGAAATCGTCTTTGATTCGAATTTTTCACCTGGTCCTGTGAATTTTGTATTAAAACAATGTTAAAAAATCGTGGATAATTCAAATTTTGTTTTGGTTAATTCAAATTTTTCATAAGTTGTAATTTACTTTGCAGTATTGTTTTCCTACTTCTAGTTGCGGCGCCGTTTTCTATTTTTGGAAACAGGGGAGACGACGTTGGAATGCAGTCAGTACCCTTCTCCACCCCCTCCCCCGCTCACCCATACGTCTTTGCTTACACGTACAGTTTTGTACTCCGTTAGTCAAGGTCGAACCTCTCGAGCGGTTACGTTCGCTGTTCTTAGTGATTTGGTTGTAGCAATATTCTTGTGACGTGCGAGTTTATTTTGTTTTGTTTAGTTTTAATTTTGTTTAGTACATACTGTACTGTAGTGTGTGTGTATGTGTGTGTGTGTGTGTGTGCGTGTGTGTGCGTGCGTGCGTGCGTGCGTGCGCATGTATGTTTTGTTTTTGTCCAAGCCACAGTCCTATATCATTAATTTTGACCCAAAAATTAGTGGTGATAAATGAAGCGGAAAAGGGAATTCCTTTTAGGACACTTATTTGATTTGAATTTTTTGATAGTTCAAATTTTTTCCTGGTCCCTTCAAGTTCGAATTATCCAAGTTTCACTGTACATTAATATTTTCAAAAATTAGTCAGTTGTAGACTACCTAAAATAATGTATATTTCTAAAAACAAAAATGTATTCTTATTTATTATGTAAAACAACTCCCAGGTAATCAATTTTAACTCAATCATAAAGGCCATTTTCGAATAATTTCAAATTTAAAAAAATCTTTGATAACTAATCTACCCTTGAATTATTTATTTTAGAAAAATCACCTTATGATTTACTATGTGAAAGAATCCCCATTTTTGAACAAAAACTTTTAACAAATTTGCTACACACATTTGAGTCGTTAGCACACTATACATGGTAGCGTTGCATATAAGTGGTAATGTGAATCAAAAGTTTTCTTGCTAAATATGAGGAGTGTGTATATGTGTGTTTTGCTGTTGGAGAATCGTTGATTCGTAAGCATGTTGTAATAGTCATATATCGTGTCTGTTGGCACCATTTTAGTTGTTTGTGCCACAAATGTTCGTCATTGTTGGTGTAGTTTCTTGTGTTTACTACAAGCCTAAGTGATGTGCACTATACCTGGAGATTAACAGCTTATTAAGGTCGTAGGAATTTTATATATAATTTTTGCTGACACATTTTGATTTTATTTATTAATCGGACCCTCATACTTGATTTATAGTGCAGCAAATCCATCACGACCAAAAATATATAAATTAGATCATAGAAGAGCATGTATACACAAAGAACTTGAACTTTTGTGTTTCCAATATGGAAGTTTTTTCATTTGAGGTCTTAAAGTGACTTTTCTCCTTCGGATGATAAAGATTTGTCTTCTGAAGAAGATTTGTCTTCTGAAAAATATAACTTATAATGATCCAAAAATTCAGACTACACCTACACCTGATCCTGTAACACTGTAAGTAACATTATAAATTGGCAAGATCTGATTTCTATGAAATATCAACTTTATGAAGCAAAATGTGTTGCTAATACGCTCTAGCTGATGGCACTCCTTTTTGAGTATTTAAAGTTTTTAGCTGACAATAATTCTTATGAGCTGATAGTTATGGAAACAAATTGGTATTGCAAATGGCTATTTTTATGAGAAGGAGTGGCCGAAAAATTGCAGCTTACTAGATTGCTACAGACAGGCATGATGAAACTAAACAGGTGGTATTATTACTTGAAAAAATAATTATTTTATTTACTCTGTTTCTCAGACTACATGAGTCAAGATAGATTCTTTACTATACTGGTGGTCTGCATTTTGTAAAAAAATACCTGATGTAATAAAATATGTTGATCAACTGTGTAAAATAAGGCCATTATTAGGTTATTTTAATAATAAAATGTCTGAAATTTACTATACAGGTAAAAAGTTGTCTAGGTGAGTTGGTTTTAAAACGCGGCAGCCTTCTCTTTAGATAGTACATAAAATATAAAAGGTTTGAGTAAGTTCTGACAGAACCTTTTTGACAAATCTTCATTTTGAAATATGTATTGGCATGCTGGATGATTTAGGTGGAAAAGGCCATGCAGCAAACGTGGTCTTAAACATAATGAATATACAATGGCCATTCATTGTATATGGGTGAATTTTATAATGGTGTGTGAAGCTTCGAAAAGTCGAATTCGAAGGTCAAATCTCCTTCGGCTTCGTCTTCAACATCTACATTAACCTTCGCATATTCGAAAAATTTTGAAGGAAGGATAAAACTTAAATAAATTACCAAAGGATTTAATTTTATCTTACTAAATATTATATATTTCAATATTTGTTTATTTTAAAACTGTTACTAAACAGAATTTTAACATCGTCTAGTAATTTAACTACCATAACATAAGCATAGATCAAAAGCAGGTACGTAAATGTTAATATATTATATTCACTTTCGCCAACAAAATTTTGTAAACAATAAAAATACATAAAATAAATAACACCAAGGTCACTGGTATGAAGCAGAGAAATCGCTTGAGTTGTGCTATTATCCCAGCTCGTGTCTAATGTTTAGTCCATAATATTCTATCTCTTTGGAATTATCTGTGACAAATTTACAAATGCATTTTGTCTGAGGTTTTTCATAGCTTCTTCACGTTTTCTTTATTATTCAAAATGGCTGATACGGAGAGTGGGAAATGAAAACCGAATTTAATTTATATTTATTATTATCATATAAATAATGATAAAAAGACATACATATATAAAGTTTACAAAATAATTTCATCAGCTCCATGATGTAAGAAAATATTAAAACTTTATTGATAATTTACTAAGCTTATCAGTAAGCCTGTGTGCATTAATTATTAATATAGGCCTTCGACTTCAACCTTTATTCACAAGTTTCAAGCTTCGCTTCGCATTTAAAAAGTGGCCTTGGCACACCCCTAGGATTTTATATTAGTTTTGACTTGTGTTGGTAATAAAATTATTGGCAAAACATACTTACAGCACAGGAACACTTGTTGCAAATAGGAAAAACATGCCTAATGATGCATCAACTGTTAAATTTAAAAATGGTGAAACAATGTCACTAATATTCAGAAAGTATCAATTATGATTGGGAAATGGAAAAATAAGAAAGATGGTGCATACAGATCAAGTGAGTTTCAAAATGTTATGATAATTAATCTGTAAATACAGAAGAAAAGATGAAGATTAACCCTTGCTAATTGTAAAATACACTGGAAATATGGATGCTAGAGATAAACAAGACCATACTATCTTGATTCACGCAAAACTTTGTGATGGTTCAAGAAAACTGGTATTTACATTTTACAGATGCTGTTAACATAGACTTACTATCTGTATTTAAGTAAAGTAAACACTCAATTATCTGTACTCGGCTTATCCAGTTTGCAGATTATCCATAGATAGTTCTTCAAAATAATATACAGTAGTTTTAATATTTTTCATAAAATGAAGTAACTCAACACTAAACATGGTACTGTTAACTTAGACTAACACATTTTTATCACAACTACAAGAAAAAACATTTGACCACAATACCTTAAAACACAAAATAATACACATTTACTTTACAAAACACATATTGGAAGGTAATACCATACAAGTTGCACTGTATTTTTAAGCATACCTATGTAAGACTGTTTTATATAAATGATTATTCTCACTATAATACTGTAAATACAGTTCATTTGTCAACATGAAAGAATCGATTATTCATGCTTTCAATTAACCTTGGATTTTCCGGCACCAACTAACTCAGTTAATCGTGAGTTTGCTTTATACAGAAATATAAACTAACACATTTCTATTCTCGTGGAGTCAATTAAGCACTTTTATCACCACCAAATAAAGCTTCAGCTAAATAAAAAATCGCCTATAAAGTGCAAATCAAATAGTTAAACAACGAGACAAAAAGTGTAGAGTTTGTTTACAAAAGGAAGCACAACTGATATATACAACTGTGAGGTCTGCATTAATTTCCCCTGAGTTGGTTTGTAAACATCTTTTAAAAATTTTCACAGTAAGATATATATTAATTTTTTTATTTTGTATGTATTGTTACCTAAAAATAAATAAAATATGTAAGACCCATAGGTGTGTCAAACGCACATAGCTTTCATTGTTGTTGCCGAGTGTTGGTCACACACATGTGCGTTTCAAGGAAAATGACTTATTATAAAATATTTTTAATATTTAGCTACCTTAAAAGTGTTGAATATATATTATTTTTTAATCCACCACCAGCAACACCCACAATTACAGGTCAGCAGTTAATGTGTTAAAGCTATTTTCAAAAAATTCCAATTGTTTCAAAAATCAGTCATCAGTCAACTGCCCTTGAACAATTTTTTTCATTAAAAAAAAGTCAGTAGTGTTAATTGTAATGTCAAATATTGGCCAGGTATTCATTTTAAACAAAATTGTTAGATAGATCCATTTTCAGTAGATTTCAAATTAAAAAAAACATTCTTCAGTTAAGTACCCCTAAACGAATTTTACCCAATTAACAAGCATTCCGTGTTATTTGGCATGTCAAACACTCCCCATATATCCATGGAAAAAAATCACTATTAACAATTTTCTAAGAAGTTTGAATTTTTAAAAAACATTTCAGTAAACTACCCTTAATCCAAGAGCTAGAGTCAGAATAAACAAAGTCCAAAGCTGTTTCCAGAGAACATCTAAATATAAAGTTTGAACATAATACATCAAATCGTTATGGATCTAGGCCCAGGGAGAGACATGAATAATTACAAGGCCCACTTTGTGTTTGAAAGTACGTAAAATATCAATATCATAATCTTGAAGTTGAAAATCATCATTATTACAACACACACTTTATATGAGAACATAAATAATTGATTGAAAAACAAAAGTTGAAACATTGTTTCAAGAATATTGGATAGATTGATGTCAAATCATGCTTATGTTATCTAAATTAGTCCTTCTGTCATCATCCCTTAGGAGTGTGCCTTGGTTTCAATACCGAACAGGTAATAAGACGATTTGCTAAAAAAATAACAACTTAAGGCCAAGTTGGAATTTTCACAGGATCTAACAAACTGTGTGGCTCTCAAAAGGGTAGGGTAGGTTTGTGCTAAGAACTGTCGAGGAGGTAGTAGAGATGTGTCGATACCGATACTTTGTGTACCTGCTCTAAACTGGTAGAGTTACAATGTTGGAACAGTTCCAAGTTACCAGTACTATTCCACTATTGATACAGCCAGGCAGCACTCAAACTCCAGTATCTGGACTTGTTATTAGAACGGT
The DNA here is from genome assembly GCA_902151455.1 of Timema bartmani. Lineage (NCBI taxonomy): Eukaryota > Metazoa > Arthropoda > Insecta > Phasmatodea > Timematidae > Timema > Timema bartmani. Next base: position 54,468 of record CABFWB010000721.1, on the reverse strand, counting down.
ACTGATAACTTGGAGGGCCTGGTACTTACTATTTACTACTGTACTTGGTTAATATTGCACAGTCGTCAACCACAGTATATTTATAATAATAATAATAATAATAATAATAATAATAATAATAATAACGAAATATTAATAATGATGATAATATCACTATGAAGCTATATATCATCAACTTAATATAAATATTTTCTAAGTATGTAAATTAATATGAATAAAAAAACTTAAAATATAGTTTGACATGAAAATAATAAATTTGATAAAAATAGTAATTATATATTTTGTGTTTTGTGCCAGAGATAATTACATGGTGTGCTTATAGGGTTAAAATAAAAAACTTATTCTTAAAATGTATTAGTTTTATTCTTTTTCCTTTCTTTTAAAGGTTCAGGCTATATGCATATGTAATAATTACACTAAAGATAATGAGATAGGGATGAAGAAGAAAGCATTATAGATTGGAGGTAATCTACCCACATTTGCGTGAAAGGACATTGGAAAACCATTTGGATAAAACCACCTTCAATAGATCCAACCGGGATTCGAACCCCGATCTCCCTGTCATCAGTAGGCTAGTCTATCACGAGAGTGACGCCTTAGATAATTTGGCTAGCCACCAAAGTGGGTTTTCACAGATTTAAATACTACGTATCAGTATTAATTATTTGTTTCATATATAAAATAAAATAAAATAAAATAAAATAATAGCCTAACAATTTTGTTATAAACTATTTATTTAATATCACTAATAAATAGTTTAAGATGTAAATTTTTAATCGTCTTCTAAATTTAACTTAACTTGTAAATCAATGATATTACTGTCAGCTAAGTGCAAATGCAATTCACAATAATAAAGGATAAGTATTTATTATTGCTGTATCAGTTAACATTTATGACATAATCCCCCTCCGACCCTTCTTCCCCTTAGTAGTGTCTGGAGCTAGTCAGCGGGATGTGATATTTCTTTATACCTGCTCCACCTAAGGGTGAAGGTATCGATAAGAAAAATATGCGAATGGCAATTCCGTTATTGATACTAGTGGAATGGGAACTGTTAAGGCGGAACTGGAACTGTTAAGATGGAACTGGAAGTGTTTAGGAACGTTAGTATCGGTATTGACATTGTCCAACACAGTCACTAGTTGGGAGCTGCTGAGTGAAAGGTGGAAGTAAAAAGAAAGAGAGATAGGCAATGCATAGAGGACAGCGCGCACTGGTGGGTGCATGGTAGGGAGTGAGAAGACACGGTTACACTAGTATCGACACATTCCTACGCGGTAGAGGAGGCACTCATTCAGACTAAGTAATGTCCTTAGATGAAATCAGATGACTATTAAATTGACATTTATTTTAAATAAAACAAAACTATTAATTTTTAGAGTGTAAAATCTTCCTTCTTTTTTAAAATGTTTTGCTCCTTATTGCTTAACCATGTTATTCACAAATGTACACGAATAGGCTATAGATGAGAAATGTAGAGTTTTATATACAATTTAACCACATTTGTGTGAAATAAGTGGGAAAGCATTTAGAAAAAGACACTTCAGTATACCTAACCTGGATTCAAACCCTGACTTTCCTTTCACCGCAAACCAAATACCCACCAGTGAGGGTTCTCTCTTATAAAGTGCGTCTGAGTTTTGTTTGTGTTTTGTAAAAATCCCTAAATATTTTACTTTAAGTTATAATTTATTTGATTTATCTAAAACAAACAAATTGAAATCTTCTGAAATTAATATTTGATTCAGACTGATTACCATTAAAAAATCTTGTTCAAAACTTACTTGTGGATATGAGAACTAAACCCAGAATATACTATGGTTTAGCATGTCCATACTCATACCCCGTTCTATCCAGATATGTCCAATGTCCAGGTTTAAACATAGCTCATTATTTAGGGAATGGTCTGTGATGGGCATGTGAGATAATTAGCCATGGTACTCCATGGGTCTACAGAAAGATAACCAGAGCAGTTTGTGCCAATTTTACATATGTACCCTTTATTTATTCGGAAAGCTAGCACGCTTACCTTGCTTTGTTCCACTATGGTACAGCTCATAAGACATGGAGGGCTATTGTTAAATGTGTCAAGGTCAGACTACAACCTTTCAGGGTAAACTAAGTTTACACTCCTCAGGTTGGAAGCTGATTAAGAGCAACCATGATTATTATTGTTTTCTTACCATTTATTTACTTATTGAACATATCCAATTGTTCTTTGTTTAGTCATCTACAGTCCTCATAATCTTTATAAAAACACCAATGCTTATGTTTATTATTATTATTATTAGCACCGTGTCTTACTACCCGTTCGGGTTATACGCACTTACGTTAATGTGCAATGGTAGGGTGATGGTGAGATGAAATGGAGGACCTACAGTTTAACGTGGAATCCGAACCACGGTAGAGGCCTGGCATTCCTCACATTCAGAAGTTGTGATTAATACACGTCTTGTCAGAGGTGAAGGAAGAGTTTGGCAATCAGATAAATCTGTGCCGGAACTGAGGATTGAACCCCGGACCCTCAGCACAGAAGTCTGACACCTTACCCCTAGACCACCAAGTCACCACCAATGCTTATGGCTATAACCTGTAATGTCACTTTGTTTCACCATAAGCTAATTGGATTTCTTAAGAAACCTTCGAAGTTGGTTAATCATAGGCAAATGAGTTGAATTTCTCCTTGCAATAATTCACAACAGATTAGCGTTGGGCTCTGTCTTATCAATATAAACAATTATTTTGCACCCATTCTTGCAATTTATACACTCACCCTCACCTTCGTTTGTTTTCATGCATTATCACATAATTTATTGACCTCGATCTTCTCACTTATTTATCTCATCATTATATCACATATGTAAACCACACTCTTTCCTGAAGTATAGATTAAATATTTTTTGTCAACACTAATTTGAATTAAATTTAGTATATTTGAAAAATTATGTCTGAGCACAGGCATCCAACCCAGAACCCTTGGCTTAGTGTGCCAATACTCTACCACTGAGCTATACAGGTCTTGATCCATACTAAAGGGTATTCATTACTAGAATCTTTAGCCATAGTTTGTGAAGATTTAATTGAGCTTGGTACCAAAGATAATTTTAATTATTTGTGTATATAACCAACCAATTTACAATTGAATCTTGTAGACACCACTTTGTACCTGTTGTCACATATGCAACAAAAACATGGACATTGAATGTAAAAGATAGACTAGGAAAGTGGAGGCCATGGGAATGAAGTTTTTGAGGAGCATATTAGCTGTCACAAGGAGAGACACAATTAGGAATGAAGTTATCGGGAGAATAGTGGGGGTACAGGGAGTACATGAGAGTACCTGAGAGTAGAGGAAGTAAGACTGAGATGGTATGGGCATGTAATGAGGATGGGAAAAGAGAGGATGCTGAAGAAAATGTTGGAAATGAAGTATGTAGGAAAAAAACCGCAAGGGAGGCCAAGAAGGAGATGGGAGGAACAGATAACAGAAATTGTTAGAGAGGAGAAGAATTGAAGGAATTAAAGGAGGAAAAGTGGTGGAAGGATAGAGGAAGATGGAGGCTTTTTAATAAACTGACCCGGCCATAGGCTGTAAACAGTTGGTGATGGTGATGGTGATTATGATGATAGACAACAGTATAAACCCTGACCCCAAGTTGCCGGTGGTTGTGTTTCATAGATAGCTTTAAGTCGCCAATAGATCCACATGTCCATCACAGACTCTGCCTTAATCTATGAGTGATGAATGACCTCATTGGTAGAGCATTGGTATGCTAGTTCTAGGATCTCTGGTTCAATTACTTTTTGCAGGTATTGTTTATCAACTAGATTTAATTTAATTGGAGAGTTATGTCCATGCATGGCTGTATTTATACCAAAAATAATTTTCATCATTTGTACTCATTTTAATGTTTATAAATGTTATCTTGACTTATTCACATTTCAAGCACAAGATGCTCAGTAACAATAATGTTCAAGATTTAATTATTATGGTGGGAATTGCTAAATGGTTTTAATATAACGGCTTTTATATAGTTTTTAAACATGAATTTCATGTATAACTTGCCATTATAAAATAAACACTGTTTTAAATCTGAAACATTAACCTTTTTTATCATTGTAGTTTACTTAAGTGTTATTTCAAAAGTAGATTCCCCATTTCTATTGTTAAAAGTCTGTCATATAAAGTCTACAGAACAAAGCTAATGCCAAAAGTAGTTCTAAAACTCAATTTGTGCTTGCTTACCAGACAAGTCACAGCACAGAAAACTTCTGAGCACATTTTCCACTAATCTGTAACGTTACTTGGCCTTCAACTAGTTGGAATAAGAAATGTGCTAAAAGCCTCTAAATAAACTACCAGAGCACTGAGAAACCTAGATAAGGGTTCAGTGAATTCAGTAGCCACATTGTGGTTAGTTTAACTAATATCCATTACAAATATCATATTACTCCATCAGTATTTGGCATTATTTTATGTTTCCACTTAATAAATATTGTTAGTCGCATACTGAGAAATACAACCCTTTGTATATCCACTATTAATAAATAACCCTCTTCTTTCTTGTCATGGCACAATATTTGGATGGTCCTTTACTTTGTATCTCTTTCTCTCTCTCTCATTCACACACACACACACACTTTCATCAGCTTTTGGGTAATTTCTACCATTTTGATTTATTTGATGATCATAATAGAATTTGTGTGCCTTGCTAACTGGTGATAGTAGTGAACTGTCTTAGAGGAATGTAAGAAAATTGACTCGTATAATTCCCCTTTTGGCCACATGCAAGGATTGGTGCCAGCTTGTTCACAGCTTAGTGGAGTCTAGCTGTGGTTGGAGTGCGGAACTGCAGGTGATTTGATTGGCCGCCCCGCCACCATTCTGCTCTGCCTGCATGTATTTTAATATACAGTTTCTCTTGTTTTGTTTTTAGCAGTTTCCTTTATCTGTTGAATGCTGACGAGTGTAGTGCATCAGATTTTATTCATAGAGCTACATGTGTTTGTGACCTCTTTTCCGCTTTTTCAAATATTTTACTAGGCCACTTTGATCATGTTTGGGTGGAAATTTTCGTTTGTAATATATATCTATATATGTTTACTTAAAACTTAAAACTATTTTTTAAAGAAGTTGGTTTGAATTAAACACTTTGTGCTAATTAAGTAAGGTACAATAAATAGCCATTTTAAATTATTTTTATGTTTGGGGCCATATCTTTACACCATGTCTATGTCCTCATTACAGCTGTTGGGCTGTACCAGTGTTGCACAACTCGGAAATAGGAAAGGGTAAAAAATAAGTACATTTGCAAGTTCAGGGTCTTTAAAAATTATTTTCATTCCCTTTTGTCCTTACCGTTTATCAAATTACTGTGCGGATTATTGTTTTATGTATATAAGATTGTGGTGGGGATATGGGTGATAAATAAAGTGTACTAATAATTGCCAATTATATTTGTTGTGGATATTTTTAGAATTACTTATAAAGGATAGTCATTTTATTATACCCTAGCTTTTTTTAACATTTAACCTCTAAAATTAGTGCCACCACTCTGTTTTAATATCCAATTATAGTTGGGGCATCATCAGTATAGGTCTACCTCGGTGGTCTTGGGGTAAATTGCTTATCTCAGGACCCGATGTTTGTGGGTTCAAACTCAGCCGGGATCGGCGTAATTTTCTTGAGCGAAAAAATCCATTGCACAACTTCCTTTGGAGAGGAAGTAAAGTTGTCAGTCCCATGTTGATTGTGGCATGTAAAATAACATGGGAAGGTATGTAAAAATACCTTTATTGTTAAAATTGGTAGGCCCTTTCATGCTCACTCATAGAAATTCTTGTGTGCTGATATAATCAGTTGGTTCAGAAAGTACACATTAAATACTGTAAATAAATTAAATAAAAATCAATACAGATGGCCAGTATCAAGTTAAATTTTACATTTACATTCTTGCTCTTAATGCACCAAAATGTATTTGGCCAGAAATGTTTATAGCGGGCCACAAATCCCTTGGTGAGTTGCAAGCGAGCCACACGGGCTGTTTTGCAAATCAGGGCCATACCAGAGAAGTGGTATTCACTGGGTGAACCATGTGTCAAGGAAGCACATATAGGCATGCTATATCGATGTGGCTCTGAACTAGGTATATTAAACTACATGTTTTGTTATTAAATGAAGAATTTTTTTCTATCTCTGCTGTTGTGCAATTTTGACTTTTATACCATTGATTGCTTGTACGAAAAGCAGTCCTGAGGTCATGGTTTTATTCTAAGCAGTGCCACACATTTGTTTGGTTTGGTACATAAGTCGCATGTATTTCAGCAAGCACAGGCATCCAAGCTGAAGCAGCAGATCAATTTTGAGCTACTGCATTTTGAATATTACATTAAAAAATAGTTTGGTTGGTTGTTTTATATTATTTTTAGTTTACCACTTGGTTTTAAAATGGTTTCATATGAATTTTTCGCTGGCTGCATGTTTTATTTCTAGAACATAACAATTCCTGGTGTTTTTTTTCAATTCAACCTCTTTTATTTTTCTCATTATATATTGTACATACTATTGTAGAGTTCTTGTGAATGGTTTGCTCTTTCATAATAATCTAAATTTAGTTTATGTTCAAGTATACTGTTATTTGATAATTTGAGATTAGATCATATTGTATTTACTTGCATATATCACCATAATCACACAGTGCTTCGAGAGGTCTAGTGAGTGAGTGTCAGTTGTCACTTGCTTATAAAACATATCTATAATTATTTTATGCACTTATCTTACTATCCATCCAGGCTATTCAATTTTTACAAGTTAATAACTGTACAGAAATGCACCTCCATTTTTGTGGACATAGAGGAGTGGAAAATCATTTAGATAAAACATCCTCAATTTACCTTCTTTGGATTTGAATCTCAACCTTTGCGTCGCCTGGAAAAAAAAAAGGTCAGATGCAGCCAATGCCTTAGCCTGCATGCCCACTAATGTGGGCTACAAGAAATTTACTATCTAACATTTCTATAAATACTTATTATGGCACTTATTGTCTCAAGAGTACTTCCAGATTTAGGGTAAATTTCATTATCAGACTGAGTACACCTGAAGTGTGGCGCTTCACTAAATACATGACAACACCTACTTGAACTCAGATGGAATGGGCCAGTTTCGCATATAAATTTAGCCCAAATCATTCTTATCTAGATAGGTATCCTGTATTTAGTGTAGCGCCACACTAGAGGCATACTCAATCTGACTATGAAACTGGCCCTTTGTCATTCGTTAGTAGAACATGTTTAGCTCTGGTTCTAGATGTTCATCTTTAATTCCTGACTTGACTCATTGGGAATAATTTTTTTTCTTATACTTTAGTCTCCTGTCCTCCCACCATTTGAATACTTGATAGTGTGCTTCCTTAAAAATCAATTCTTTATCACCCTGTTTCAAAAAATGATAATTATAGTTTATGTCTCTTATAAATTGCACATCACCCCTGAAATCATGCCTAACTTAAAAAAAAGTGCCTTTGTTTTAGGAATAAAAGGACACGTTACTGATCTTTGAATTCCATGGTTATAGTTTTAAGTATTAATTTGTTCATCAATGAAGTATTCAAATTATTATAGTTTTGGGGCTCAATGTTTCCAGCATTTTATATGACATAATTTATTATTTTGGAATATTAAAACATGTAAATCATCCAAATTTACTTTTAAGATCGAGTAGGGATTTTAAAGTAAAATATATTTTTTTATTTTTAAAATCCTATATTATTTTCATATAGTTTGTATGCAAGGCAATACCAAGCTATTAGTAGATTATGTTATTAAATCACATTTTTATAAGTATTCAATTTATTTTATTTATACTTTATAGATTTATATCAATTTTATTTAATATTTTTGTATAGTATGTATTCTTAGCATGCTTTGTGTGCATATATATCATCCCTAATTAATGTAGTTAAGGCTTCAAGTTTTGCCAAAATTAATTTAATCTGTTAATGCACACTGCATTAGTGTGTTATTTGGTATATTTTTAACTTTTCTTTTAAATATTTATTTGTTTAATATTCACGAGTATTAGTACACAAATTTTATTTCTTTGTTTCCATTTATAATTATCAAAGCCATTATTAAATTAAATATATACATGGAAGCTTTAATGTATTGATGAGCAACCTGTGGCCCACGAAATAAACTAAAATATTAGAGTAGACAAATAATGTACTCTTAATAATATAGTTAATACTACTCGTGTTTAAAATATGAAAATAGAATTCCATCGGAAGTTGTAGCTCTTGTAAAAATTGCTATCCTGTTCTAACTCCTGTGTCATGGCATTCACATTTGCTTTCAAATCACATGCTTCTTCTGTCATAGAGATAAGTTGGGTTTGGGGGAGGGGAGCAAGTCAGCTATTGAGAATACATTTGTAAACCAGTTGGTTGAGTTAGTCTAGTTTATCCTGTTTGCATTTAATTCAGACAAAGGCACAGTTTTGTATAATCCTGGGCTCAATTCCTGTGGTTTCAAAAATTTTTATGTGAAGCACCAGGTTTGGAATGAGGTCAAACTCAGCCTCATGAGGACAAATGAGGAGCTGCTTGACCAAATAAGTAGCATCTCCGGTCTAGAAAAGTGAGATAAATATCCAAAGGGTTCATTGTGCTGACCACATGACACCCTCCATCAGCAAATGTTGTCACTATCATCGCTAACGAGGGCAGCCGCTTGGTCAGAATAGCTCGATTGAGGGCTCACGCCATGAAGGGCTGACGACTATTTTTTTTATTTCACAATGCTCTGTTAAGCCCTAACATCCATATATGAGTGTTCATAAAGTTAACACGAGCTCAACCTTCTGGCTATCAAACAAAAGTTCACATTCTGTCATATTGTTTTCAATGCAATAAGTTCATATCAAAGTCAGGTTACATTTTTGTATCTCTTTGAAAAAAAGTTTGTGATTATTGGTATGACAATAATGACTTTGATGATGAATTTTACTTTTGAAGAGACTTGAGACTTAAGAGCAATGGGATACTTTTGGACAAACAAATGTTTTGGAATTTTATTTTCAACAGACATTATAATATAAAAAAAGAAACACATTATAATTAGATATAAGGTAAATTCAAATAACCTTGTCTTTTAGAAATTGCACTAAAATATACACTCAACTTTTATCTATCTTCAAGACAAATCCAGAGATGTTACAATTACAATCTCCGTGTTGAAATGAATACAATCAGAAGCTTTTTTTGATAAATCTAGTGATCCAAAAGAATTAACAAGAATTAATAGAATGTGCTCTAAAACTTGAAAAACATGCCAAAATAGTATAAAAAAATACAGTGTTATGTTTAACCAACACGACTTTACAGACTTTTTAGTAATGAGTGGTATTGTAAGACTGGGCCTAAGTGTGTTAATTTTTTTATATGTTCTAAATAATATTAAAACCCTTTGTATAGCTTATGTCAAGATGAGAAATGGGGCTGATTATGTGTTACAAACTATGTGCACTGTTAAATACTGCTTGGTATTTAATATATTGCTCTGTGTGCCTCATTTGCAATGTGAATAATTTTTTTTAAATAATATAATATTGAAAAGCCTGTGACAAATCACTTTTGGCATTAAGTAGCTTTAAAAATCCATTCAAAGAAATCAAAAATAAGCCCGGTATAAAAGTGTCTTGCTCAACTACAAAATGTATTTAAAAGTGCAGTACTACAATAATATACCCCAGTATGAGTTTAAGATATTTTATCCAAATGAAACAAAAATCTTTAGCAATGAGGAAATTGTTTAATAAACCTTAAGCACAATTACGGTTAAGGCATTTCCATATTAAAATGAGCCTAAAAATTAGCTTTTTTTTATTTGCGGAATAACATATTATCACTAAACCAATATTGAATTAATCTTCAAAGAGAAGCATGTTAAGTTTTACGTATTTTCTTTGGCAATAGACAAAAATACAAATTTGTTTGAAACATTTCATCCTAGCATTGATTTATTATCTTGAAAAGGATAACAACAAGTGAAGATTTGCATGATTTAATCAAGAGAGTACTGTGAAAGTGAAATATCAAACTCAGAATTTAGTTGGTATTGCAGCAGATAGGTCATAATTCATCGCTGGAAAGAAAATTGATTCGTTTGTGTACGATTACTTTATACAAATAAAATATATGTGCCAAATCCATATAAATAACAAATGTTACAGCTGTAAAACTATTTGTTATACTTGATCAAAAGGACAAAACTTTTGCTAAACCAAACAGCTTTTGAGTAAAATTGATTCTGAGAATGGAGATGGACTTTAATAAGCAGAAGTAGACTGATTGAGTCAAGGATGAAGCTTTAAACAGTTCAAAATTGTTAATAAATATATTTCTGAGTATGAAGGAGAAATCTTATCCACAGCTTACTAATCTTGACTGAATGTGGGATTTTTCATTCTGCTTTAATATAACAAAATATCCAATTGAATAAATATTAATCTACAACGAACAGGCCAACTCATCTACAGAATGTTTGTCAAAATATAATATTCAAGAGTAAGTATTGACTGGGAATTTCAATCATAATCAAATATTATATTGCACACTTCTCAACTCAAAAAATGGACAATCTGATTAACATACTCTGGAGAAATTCAGAATCTACAACATTAATACAGCTCTCAATTTTAAACACTAGGCAGTTTTTGTTTTTCAAAAACATTTCATTTGGATACTTTAGATTATTTTAGCTGATAAGTTTTCAGTTCCCAAAATCCAGAAAAATTTTCTTTAAGAGGCATGATTTTTTAGCTTATTTTTTCAAACTTTAATATTGAAAAGAATACTTCAATAAATTGACTTACCAATAAAAGATTAGTTAAATTGTTTTTGGTGTTTGAAATGTAGCGTGTGGATATTTATATTTTTCGGGAATAGCCCTCGTGCAAACATTGTTGCTAGTCATTGTTCTAATATATCTTTGAAGCCTTTTCTACTTAAAATAATTTAAACAGAGGATGGGGAAACTTATTTTTCTGGGAGCTATTTAAAAATTATAGATCTTATGAGGGCATTGCAAAAAATTTAAAGAAATAGCTATCAACTACTGGCAGCTACCAACACTATTATTAAGATGAGTGTCTGCCTGGATCCCTTTGTCATGTATGAGCTTTGTATGCATAATACATGGTGTATTAAAATTATGCTTACTTCTTTACAAATCATATATCTTATGTAGCTGGGAAAATTCAATAGAATTTATAAAACAATATAATTTTTCTTAGCGTGTTGTGAGATAAGTTTATGTATTGTAATTTTCTTAGTAAATGTATAAAGCACTGGCGGGTCACAAAAAATTATCTCACCCACAGGCCAAAGTTTCCCCATCCCTGATTCATATTTTACTAAACAATATCATGTTTTATCCTTGCAATTTGAATTTGTAGACACATTTTAAGTTTTTGTATTTTATTTTTAACAATTCACCCCATCAAACTCGTGCAATTTTCCTTTTTATATTTTTGATTGTTTAGTATTTGTTGTTATTCCCCTTTTTTTGTCTTAATAGAAACTAAATTAATGTTTTGTTTAAGATACACTAATAGAAAGCCATAAATTGTAAAGAAAGAGGCCAAACATTTGCAGAAATTTTAATTGTTTTTTAAGAAACTGTTTAAATATATCTGTAACATTATTTTCTCAGCCTCAATAGTCTTCCTTCAACTATTAGTCGGTCATTTTATGTTAGTCCATATATGTAATAATCTTATTGTTCTCTTTCTCAGGTTGATAATCCAGTGTCGACAAGTATGAATTACATCAGCTCTCAGAACAACACCACTCACTATTCACAAGTATGTTTCTTTGGTAGAAATATTAATGCTTTGTTTCTTCTCTGGTCGAGAGTTATCAGGTATCAATTTCAAGTGCTAGTGACTCTCATCCGCTTAATGGTCTGGAAACACATGAATGAAGGAACTGAATTTTTTAGTCCCCGAACAAATTACTATATGTATGTAACATAGTTGGAGCTTAGACTTATCTTTTTCACTCCCAAGTTATTTTTAGTTTCTTTTATATATATATTCAAAAACATATTTCACTTTAAATTTACATATTGTAATATTTGTTGTGGCATGCTTTTTTTTTTTTTTTTTACATCATCTACAAAACTTTTGCTTTTTTTNCTACAAAACATTTGCTAGTTTTTTAAATTTTTATTTTCTTAGCACCGCATCTTACTACCTGTTCAGGTTTAATTACTATTTACTAATTATTTCACTAACGGGTTAGGGTTATAAAGGCTTAATCTAGAGGAAGTGCATCCGCATTTGCGTGGAGGGAGAGTGGAAAACCATTAATGAAAAATTCACCCTCACTGCATCTGACCGGAATCAAACCTCAATTTCCCCGTCTTATGCAGTCTAGTACAACATGAGATTAACGCGTTATACCACGTGACCACTGAAGCAGGTAAATAAATGTGTACTTTTCTTTCAAATTAAGTTCTTTAGTTCACTGGTCATCTTTTTCAAAATCAAATCTATATTTTTTTTAATGGAATCATTTACCCATATTCTTTAAATAGTTTTCCTCATAAAGACATAGATATTCACATCCATTGTCCATTTCCTGTGTTTATCCTTTATGATATTCATTTTACATGTCCTTATATAAGTGTCTTATTATTCTTTACAAATTTATTTTATTCTTTTTGTGTTTTTTGGTTTCCTCTTTTGGGAAGTTCCATTTCACATTCCCTCCTAATGAGTTCCAATAGAATGAAACCTAAGTCGAAGGGTTGGGCGGTAACTATCGGCTTGCTTCAAGAGGTATCCATTACTTCTTTGTCCAATGGCAGAAATGTAAAGTATGAACTGTGTTCTTCTTTTCATTCTAAAAACCATATTATGTTTGTTCCTTTTTTATATGTTTCTATCCACCTTTCTGGTACCATCTTCCAAATATAATAAAATTTTCGAAGTTTATCTTGGGACATTGCTAATGGTGAAAAATTCCAATATTTCATTCTTTGTTACCTCTCACTCACATTCACCACTTTCATCACACTCAATTAGATCCATTATTTCCATGTAAAATATCTCAAATATTGTTAGTATCAACACATTTCTTTCTACTAAGAGAAGCAGCCATGTTGATACAAAACTACTATTATATAGTTATTCAAGTCCCAATGATTAAATATATATGTTACACCCCATTCTGTAAAATGACCTCTATTCCTGAACATTTCGTGAACTAGTCAAAAAATAGTCCAGTTTATAATTTGTGCAATGCTTGTGCTGCCCAATTCATGAACTGGGCAGCTCCAATTGTTGCCTAATTCATAATTGGGTGAGTTTTTGCCTTGTCTGTAAAATGGACAAGTGAAGAACAGGGTTGGTTTTTAAGTTAATTTAATTTTTAGTAGTTTTAGAGAATGAAAGGTTAGGTTAAGTTAGGTTGGACTAGTTTAATATAATATCTTAAAAGAAATTTAATTTAAGCTTGTAGTAGATAGTACAGTAAGTTCCATTTCATGAAATGGGCAAAAGTTAGTGCAATTTTTTCCCAATCTGTGAAATGGTCAGGATGGTCTAGTTCACAGAATGGACAAAAAAAATTCCCTATTCATGAAATAAGCAGTTTCACTATAGGTGTGTAACATACAGCATTAGTTGTCATCCAATGACATGAAACTGCATTTACTAGCTTCTACTCTATATGCATAACAAAAAAGCCTAATCAAGCTATCACTTAAAATGCTGTATTGTATCAACAAGTAAATAATTTTTTAGTCATTTGACATGTGTGGCTCTTAACAGTTTAACTTCCTGACCACTCAAATCCTTACTGATAAATCTCCACATGAAATCCTTGACCAACATTTGGACACAAGCTATTGACTATAAAATAATTTAATACACATTAGTCAACCTCGTGGTCTTGAAGTAAAGTGCTCACCTCAGGATCCGATGTTTGTGGGTTCAAACCCAGCCAGGGTTGATGGATTTTTCTTTCGCGATAAAAACTTGTAGCACAACTTCCTTTGGAGGAGAGTAAAGCTGTCAGCCTCATGTTGATTGTGGCATGTAAAAAAAAAACCTGCAAAATTGGTAGACCCTTTCACTTTCGCTCATAGAAATTCTAGTATGTTGGTATGATCAGACAGTTCTGAAAGTGCACGTTAAATATCTCAAATAAATATATAGTATACAGTACATTGCCATGAACAAATTAAGACCTAAGTTTCTCTAATTTACATACATATTATTAATGTTACGGTTAAGAAAAAGTGGTCGAATAAAATAAATGATAGCATTTTATGTTCCCATAGTTGGTAAACTCGGGTTGTAAATGCTAGAAATGGCACTCACTCGAGTGTTTAAACTTTCATTTTGGGTGAAAATTTTTATATTAGGATTTATTTCAAAACTCTTAACATGTTTAAAATAACTTATCTCACTAAAGGGAAAGATAAAATAAAATATATTTGATATAATATTGTTGTTCTCAGATAAAAAAAAAGTTTTTGAATGCTGCTAAACTGTGCTAAATAATAATATAAGAACAAGACATTACATAGTTTATTTAAAAATAGATAAACATTTTTTGTATTTGAACGAATCACTTTGCTTCTAATTTGATTTATATTTAATATTTATATTGTAATAATTACTGTAATCTGTAGGATCAATACTATTATCTTAATATAATCAGGGCCTGAATTTTTTCGGCATATCACAGACATTGCTCATGTACACAGTTATTTTGTTCAAAATTCTCCGGTTGTGAGGCTTTTTTATCAATAATGTTTTTTTTAATGAGTCATTCTTTGGTCATTTTGGATGTTTTGGTCTCATTTTCTTGTTTTGCATAATTTTTGTGAATTTTTGAATCAATTTTAGGCATTTATCCTGAATAAGTGTATTTTTAAATACTATCAATATTTTATAAATGCATAAATAGCAGAGATGGGCCAGATCCTATATTTCTTGACTCCGAATCCTAAATTTTATTTTGAATCTTAGAATCCTTAATATAGGGCTCTGCCGTTAGTCAAATTTTGAGCATCCTCTTGATGTGTGTACAAATCTATTTTAAAAACAAAATGGTAAGTGTAGTGTATTTAATTTAGATGATATCAGCAGTTTAGCTTAAAATCTTTTGGTAACTTAACAAATTGTTAAAATAAATATCAAATTTCACATAAATAATGCAATAGTAGCTCTAAAACTACTTTTTACAAGAATAATAATTCAATTTTATCATCCATGTTGACTCTTATCATTCATGAAGTTACATAAAAAATATTTAACTAATCATTATTTTTACTATTTTCATATAATCCCTTGGTTAAATTATAAATTCATTTAAATTAAAAATAACATTGGGAATACGTTATGTTGAACCCACTTTGGTGGCTTAGTTAACTAACGCGCTAGTTCCGTGTTGAGCTAGACTGCTAAAAGCGGGGAGATCGAGGTTCGAATCTTGGTTGGGTGAACTGGGGGTGATTTTCCCTAAATGGTTTTCCACTCTCCCTCCACGCAAATGAGGGTTCACTTCTTCTAAATTCAACCCTCCTCAATTCCTAACTCATTAGCGTAATTAGTACTTAAGCATATAACCCGAACGGGTAGTAAAACTCGGTGCTAGAAAAAATCATGTTGGTTAACCTGTCTAAAATCAGTGTTGATTAACATTGCAATGGATATTTTACCAAACTTAACACATTTAAATTTAAAAAAAGGTATTTACTATTTGGTATTATCTACTAGAAATATTATTTTACCCATCTTATATTTTATTTTAAATCATGAGCATCAACTTTTATAAGCATTAAAAATTGAATTGAAATAAATTTTGTAGTAAGATAATTTCTAGTGAGAATCCATGAAAGGCGCACATGCAACTGTGTATAGAGGAATGGAATTGGAACCTAAAACGTGATCATGCGTGATTATTACAGTAAGACCTAAAAATGAAATGTAGAACATTTCAAATTGCTTGTGATTCTAATCTTTTCTTATAGGATAATTAAAGTCACAAAGGCTTATTTTGGGGAAATATTAGTTTATTAAATAAACATATATATATATATATATCTTAAGATTTTAAAACTATAATTATTCTTGACCTCAGGAGCTTTTAGAAATACTCGACTTGAGTTCGACTCGAATGAAAAAAAACCCAAGCTTGTAGACCCCTACTTAAAAATGTACAATTTTAGCTAAAGAAATTTAAAATTTAAACAAATTAATCTTTAAGGCTTGATGCCACTGACAAATTATTAGGAATGGGCCCTCAACTCTTCAAATCCATCTTAAGCCTTAAGGATATTCAAGATTTAAAGATTTGGAACTCAAATCCTTTTTAAAAAAGATTTATTTTTTATTTTTCAATTTGTTCAAGTGCAATTGTTTTTAGAGCTCTAATACTGCATATTGGTGGTTAAGAACCAATTATAATTATAGGATGAACTTAACAACCAGGCCCAAGACCAGTAATTTAACACTTAACTCACCTTATGAATAATGAATGGATTATAAGAAGAATGTTAACATTTAGTTACTATTTATATTTTCTGTTATTCTATTATATTTAATATTTATATTTCCACTTATGGTACCATAATTTTTTCCATGATTCAAATTCAGATTCAAATTTGAGATCCGGGTAAATAGAAGTTTTGGATTCGAGATTCAGATTCATTAAATAGTGAATTCGACCCAACTCTACAAATCATATTTTGTTTCTTACTAGTCACTTGGGTTATGTGCTTATGTACTAATTACACCGATGATTTTAGGGATTAAGAGGGAGGTTATATTTAGAGGAAGTGTACCTAACTATGCTTGGAGAGATGTGGTAAACCACTTTGAAATAAAAATTTCAGTACATCTCACTGAGATTCAAATCTCAATCTCCTTGTCATCGTCAGTATAGTCTACTGCGAGAGTAGCATATTAAACCATGCATTCACCGAAGCATGTGTTATGTTGATTACATTATAAACAACAAAGAAAACTCTTTTTATGTAGAATAATTATATTGATACAGTTTTGTCCTTATTTTGTGTGTGCGCGGAATGTTGTTACTCTTCCAACTATACAAGTCCTTCCATAGTTCCTTTTACCAATTGCTTAAATTGGTAATTTGAAGTCAAGGTCTTCATAATTGTATATGAGATACTTTTTTTAGCTTTTTAGGAATCTTGAATCTCTCTAATACAATAGGAATTGAGGGTTCAAGTGTCTCTTCATCATTAAATACTCAACCATAAATATATATATAGTTGTTGAAATGAAAAGATAATGTAGATAATGAACTTTCTACTCTCTTTTATTGTATGATTGTAAAATACACACTCATGGTGAGACACACATTTATAAAATATTCTTTTGAAAATCTAGTGAACCTACTGGCCATTTTAAGAGCAAACTGTGTGTAAAGGGTAAAACTTTATTTGGGGTTTCAGGCGCTCAGCCATGGCAGTACAGAAGATGGATTGACGCAAGAGCTGTCAACAGACCCTGGTTACTACAGCCAGTCTCCGTCTCAGCTGCAGTACAACCGTCCAGTGACTATGAACCCCAGCGGGGGTAGTACACAGCAGACCACACCTCAAACTCCCAACACACCCTCCAGTATTCCGGACATCATCCTCACAGGTACTTTAACTGTGCCGTGTTTTAAATTTAACATTCAGGACAGAAATGCCTTTATTGCATATTTACCCTTAACTTGGCTCTAGGATAAACAGAATATGCTATTTAAAATTAATATTTTTGAGCTTGAACTATGTTGAAGAAATAATAACTGTAATCTGTATTTACAAAAGCCATCATCACACATCCCAGATGATGGCTGTTGCAACCAAAGCTAAAACTTGAAAAACTATTATCTCTCATTGCAGCTAAAATCCAAGAAATTTATTTTTTCAATTTAACCCCAGCCGCAAAAGCCTTCCAAACAAATACCAGACTTGTTATTCACATGCCACTAGAATAAAATAAACAAACTCAGTTTAACATTGATATATTTTTTACTTTTGCCTTTGTTGTTTGAATCTCAGAACTTTTTGAATAACCTTTTGATACATAAGTGCTCAAAAGTGTAAATGGTTTTCCTATATATATATATCCAACATGGTACTGCTCACTCTTTCACCAATTGTAGGATACTCTTTTCATGTAAATGTATTGAATTTGTTGACTCTTTTGAAATTAAAACAGAACAATGAGCCTAAATCAAAGATAATTTTAAGCTATGCCCTGATATCAGTTACCAAAATACATTAATGCAGGATTCATAGCTAAATAAAGATTTTTTTAGTGGGATTCACCCCATCTCCAATCAACAAATCAGGGTCCATCATTGCCATCATCACCATCATCATAATCATAATTATTATATCCCTCCAGCAAGCCGGGTAGGAATTTTTCGAATCATGTGCCTTCATTTATTTCTGTCCTGATGTGTTTCCTCTCTCACTAAAATTCCCATGTCTTCCCTTTGCTCTCAAAGTCTCTTTAATCTGGTCCAACAACTTCCAAGGACACCCGACTAGTCTTCTTCCCTGCTAATTTCTATTCAAATACTACCTTGGCATTTGAATCTCCTGTATCCACCAAACATGTCAAAACCACTTCAGCCTTAAGCTGCAGATACAAATGTCAGGGAAAAGGCATGCTTTTAAGGAGTACTTGGTATACCAGTAGGCATGACTACACACGCTAGCTAAAGGCATGCTTGTTACTTGCACTACTCTCAGTCCTATACTAGTAGCTGCCAGGAATGAAAGTTTTAGAAATTATAAACAAACTGATATGAGTGATAGCAGTAATAATGAATGTAAATTTGATTATGATTTACTGGCATGCCAATAAAAAGCATGCAAGCAACTATCAGCTGCACAACACACATGCCTCTGGCATGTTAGCTGTCAGTTATTATTCTCATGCTTAGGCCGAGCTAGTAGCATGTGTATCTGCGGCTTTACAGTACTCGGTCTTTCCTCCATTGTCAAATTCACCTCAATGTGTCTTCTGCTATATTCATTTCTGTAAATTTTTCCCCTTCTTGTCATTTGCATCACTGGCCATAGGAACTTCATTTCACAGGCTTGTAATTTGTTTATGTCTATTTTGTTTACTATAGAGTTTTTTTTATATCTATTACCGTTTCCAGCCTGCTGCCTAAGTCACTTTTTTATTTGCGCTATATATTTCCCACTACCGGCTTGCTAGACCTGTCGTACCTTCATATTCCTTGTTATCTAACTTAAGAATAGGACAGGCACAACATCCAGTCCCAGGCCATTAATTTAACACTGTATAAAGGTAAACCCACATTTCACAATGGTGATACATTTTTCGGCCATGCCAGGAATCAAACCCGGGACCCTTAGCTCAGTAAACAGATATACTACCGACTGAGCTAAGGTGCCAGATTTTTACTATCGAGTATTATAGTTAAAAATAAATTATCTTGCATAGAGCCATGTTAATATTTTTGTGTGAGAGTAGGGTTCATTATTTTGTTAAATTTAAGCTCTATTAAGATGTTGCTCATTCTCTTTATACCATATTGGCCCGAATATAAGACGACCCCCCTACTTTTCCCTTGGCTGAGTAAAAAAAAAGGCTCAAATGTAAGACGACCTGACCCTTACCATATTTTCTCCATGGCTCATTAAGAATAAAAGAAAAATTGTATTTAATACAAGGTTGTTCTCTTACCTCATGTTGAAGCTTCAATTTTTCCATTTACCGCATAGCCCTATTAAAGTTGTAATAATTAATTTATAGTAGTTGAATGTTTTAGTTTACAAATAATAGGTATAACTTATTACACATTAATTGTCAAGTACACTTGGGTCATAATGATGTAATTGTTAGGTCCCATCTAATCACTCTCGTCAATTGAATCGTCATTATCACTAGTAGTGGAGCTTTCACTTTCTTGTTCCCACTCAGAATCTTCCTTGGGCACATCTCAGCCTGGGGCTTCCCAAAGCAGATCATCCTCTGACCCATCCAGTACATTTGAAATGCAGCATTTCTTGAATCCTGCAATGGTGGAATCTTGTGAGATTCGTTGCCATGATGAGAGGATCCACTCGATTGGCAGGCTTGGTGACACTCGCTTTATCTTGCCTGTAGGAGTGAGCGTATGATTTCCTTCCAGCATCCAATCATTGTATTTCTTCTTCAGGTAGTCTTTAAATGGCTTATTAACCACTACGTCCAGCACTTGAAGCTGGTTTGTCATTCCTTCTGGTATCACAACTAAGTCAGTTTTCATCCTCGTGGCATTAGTTTTCACAGTGTCAGTAAGATGACCCCGAAAAGCATCTAGTACAAGCATGCTTCTCCTACCAAGTGCAGCTCCAGGGCACCTATTCCATACTACATTCATCCAATCTTTCAATTAAATGTTCAGTCATCCACCCATTCTCTTGGACTCTGACATGAATTCCTATGGGCATTTTTTCTGGTGGCATGGTCTTCCTTTTTAGAATTACATAGAGTGGGAGTTTGGAACCATCTGCAAGACAAGCAAGCATTATGGTTACCCTTAATTTTTCATTGCCTGTGGTACGGAATGTTACAATCTTCTCCCCTTTCGGGTGCAACGAAATGCCTGATGTGTTGAATTGCAATTCTGCAGCTTGGGAAAATCTTTCCTCCAGCGACGTACATTAACTTCAGTCACACAGTAATGTCATGCCGCCACCGACTTGTTCGTTTGCATAGCGTATCTTGCAACTGCAACCTTAAAGCTTCGTCTTTCACCTTTGTTTATCTGTTTTGACAATGTTTCGCATTTTTCTACACTATCAGGTGCCATTGGAAAAGATAAAAATATACTGTAATTAAAACCTCACTAAACTATATTTTATTTATGTTGCTGTAACAAATTCACACAAAAAACAACGAATATTGTATGATAATCAGCAGGCAGCTTACATCACTCACCATGGAGAAAAGAAACACTATTACTAAACACTGATTCGTGCAGCTAGTTGCTACACAGCAGCACCATCATGTTACTGAGCGCTCCAAGATCCACTTGTTTGATTGTTCACTGAGTGCTTACTAAGCACTCCCCGACATCAGTTCTTAGAGCGCGTTCAAACTAAATGTCAGAATACCACACCGCTGCTGTACTTCTATGACCAAAATGAAAAATAACTTCGAAGTAATGTTTATGTTTAAGTTTCTATGGGTGAAATATTACAATAAAATAAAGTTTTCGAGTTAGTATTCATGTGGAAACATGTTGTCATGTATGATTTAGTAACTTTAATAAATAATATGTAATAGATGCAGCTTTTCACTAAAATTAAGTTTGAAATTAATAACACAAGAAGCGATGTCTTGACGATAATTTACATGTGAAATACTTTAGTAAAATAAATTTTTATGGCCCATAAGATCTAATTATTGAATAAAATATTTACTATTTGGGCCTATTTCTCTTTTATTATTTCTTACCCTAGTTTACAAAATTTTGTGTTCAAATTTACTTTGTGTTAATAAACAAGTACTATACCCAGCATTGAGTAAAATTTCAACATAACTATTCACCAATTAACAGGGGGATGTGTGAGATTCAACCAAGACAAAAACTTGGGAAAACAATATTCTTCAACCTGGAAAACCTGGAGAAAACCTTGAATTTTAAAAGGCTAGATTGCTGGCCACCCTGTAGGCCTGTGCAAGATCCCGAACTTCAGGAAAATACGTCCCCGAAACTCCAGCAGCAAATTATACCCCAGATTTTTCAAGAAAAAAATAATATCAATTCAAGTTACAATTACAGACAGTATATCAATGTCATGTTTGAATCTAACATTTATTAAAAAATTTACTAATTTAATAAAGTTTAATCAACCCTATCTTCCATTAAGTAGACAACGGGTAGCCTAAACTTCATTCACGTTTATTTTATGACTACCCAGTAAACACAACTGAGCGCCATCATAAACAAAACCACACTACATATCATCATCATCATCATCATCATCATCATCATCATCATCATCATCACCACCATAATCATCATAATCATAATCAACCGTCTTGAGTCTCCCGGGTGTGGTGTAAGAGTGCTCTCCATCTCTAGCTACTCCAATACGTTTCCTCCCCTAGGACATGGTACAAATCCATTTCTCTCTCTTCAAGTTCTTGCTTCACTTGAACTATCCATCTTTTCTCTGGTCAGTTTACAGGCCTCTTTCTTTCCAGATAAAATTTAATTCCTTTCTAATCAAATTGCCTTAAGATTTATTTGTTTATGTATTTTTAAATTGAAATAAAATGTGAAGGTTAAGTTTGGACTTATGGAAAATTTTAAAAATATACATAGGCCTAAATTAGAAAATGAATTTTAAAATTTTTCCTGTTCCCCTGGTTAGGTTAGGCTATATGTCATTCCTGAACATGCCTAGCCGATATATTTGTTTCACTACACATATTATAATCAGGATTTTTCCCGTTAGGATTGAAACATCTATAAATATTAGGGATGTGCAATAACCACTTTTTCATTTTAAGTTTATATCGAGATGAGAATATGAACAAATGGTTGAGATGCAAGAACGAGACAATAAAACCTCCTTTAAAAGTATAAAAATGAAATTTTTGTTGGCTTTGGATTATCTTTTAGTTCATTCAAACACTTAAGCTATAACTCAACACATTTTAAATACAATTAATAAAATAGTGATAGTTTTAGTGGTATATCATTTATAACTTTATTTTGTAGTGGAACAGTTTATAATGTCTTAAGTTTGATATTGAAAAACAATACCTACCTGTCCTAACGAAGGATATTTTTAGGGGGAAAATGTGGCTTATTTTTGCGTCATGTGGCATGATTAGAAATAATAAAACTCCTAGTTTTTTTTTAATTTCTTAGGAACATTATTTGATTTGATTTTTTTTCTAAAATTTTTGAGATATTTTCGACTCTTGCACATCTCTAATAAATATATAATCATTGTTTCTGGTAAATTAAAAAGTGTATCTTTGTTGTAGTTAAAAAGTGTTTTTAATTTTGTTTGTGGTTCAGCTGCACTATTTTTAAATCAAAGGTAAACACCATTATAATGACGTGTTACAACGATTACAGGGCTTTTAGGGGTGGTCCCTAAGGGGTGATTTACTCAGTGCTGCTATTATTCGCTTTGAATAAGCTTCTTTATAAGCTGGTGAATTTGCTGGTAAAAGATTCTCTCGCGTCATAATTTTGAAGACTCAGCAAATAAAAGGCGCTAGCTTAGAAGTTGAACATGTCCAACTTTAATGCTCCCGCAAAGCGAATAACTGTCTGCTTTTACCAGCAGCGTCAAAAGATGCAGCATATCAGCGCTTTTAAGAGCGACCAGCAAATTGATCTGCCTTAATGCGCATGCGTGATATGAGCAGCTTGCTACAGACCTTGTTTGAGACGCACATGCGAGTTGAGTTGTTTTGACACCATGACACTCAAGACCGGCTAAACGCTGGTGACTTCCCAATTTTGTGAAGCATTGTATAAACTCTTATCAGCTAGCGAATTTTTCCGCCAGATATTTGCTCAGGAAAAGCGTCAATGTGGTGTCAAAAGAAGCCAGCGAATATGATCAAAAGCAGCATCGTGTAAATCACCCTTAAGTCCCTAAAAGTCCCTTTTTTAAAGTTGGTCCTTAAAAGTCCCTTTTTTGACATTGTGGTCCCTAATTCCCTTTTTCTTGATAAAAATGACCAATAAACCAATAAAAAATACTACAAACTTTTGTCGCGATTTAAACTTTCTATATATTTATTTGTAGACTAATTGTCGCGATACAAACTTTATATGTAACAATGGACTTAGGTTAGTAAGTTACACATTGATTATTTTTATCACATTTAATACATTGTATTTTAACATATTAATTAATACAGAAATTGCCATAGTGGCCCACGCGTTCGTTGACACGTCCAATCTCAGTAAGAACCCTGAGTTAACAGTCCAGAGACAAAAAACAAAACAACCAATTACCTGACTTTAATTTAAATTGATCACCGAGAGCTGCTGAGCTCTAGAGAACAAAAGCAAAAACTACTTTTAATAAAATAAAATAAAAACACTCAAGTTGGCTAGTGAAATATGTTGCTCATTTACTAGATGCATGTGTGGGGAAGCAAATTACTGACAGTACAGTCACTGACTAATAAAATTTTCACAACTTAAATGTAAATAATCCAGTGAGATAAGCATTGTAACAAGATCATTACAACTTTTACAAAAAACAAAACAAAAATTGATGTAAGCTGCTTTACAATTGGTAATTTACCCTTCTTACAATTCATCTAATATCTGAACGTGTACGGTTTGCGCATATTCATGTTTGAATATGATGAATTTTGGTGTCATTTTATTTAAATTTTTGGCCCTGATAAAATAAACTGAGGGGACATTTGATTATAGCCTGTGCTTCAATTGAAAGAAGGTTTCCAACATCAGGTATAGTGCTAACAAGTGTTAAAGTAAACCGAGTGGACATTTGAACATAGCTTGTGTTCCAGTTGAAAGAAGGTTTCCAACATCAGGTATAGTGCTAACAAGTGTTAAAGTAAACCGAGTGGACATTTGAACATAGCTTGTGTTCCAGTTGAAAGAAGGTTTCCAACATCAGGTATAGTGCTAACAAGTGTTAAAGTAAACCGAGTGGACATATGAACATAGCTTGTGTTCCAGTTGAAAGAAGGTTTCCAACATCAGGTATAGTGCTAACAAGTGTTAAAGTAAACCGAGTGGACATTTGAACATAGCTTGTGTTCCAGTTGAAAGAAGGTTTTCAACATCAGGTCTAGTGCTAACAAGTGATAAATCAGCAATGAATGAATTATTGAATCAACGCTAGGCTAAACATTTTGTCTGGAATGAAGAGATACGCAAATAAAGTTTCTTTGGTACCCATTACTATTTTACTTTTGGTTATGGTTAGAAATGCTTACCATAGTTATGACTTTCTTAGAACAAGACAGGATTAATTTAGAGACTTAGGAAAGATACAAAGAGAAAAGAAGTAGTAGGAAAGGGAACACTAAAGCAGAGGACAGAGAGAGAAGCACATGATTTATAAAACGATCTAAGGACCTTAATAGAAAAGAATAAAGGAAACTAAAAAGAAAAATGCTGTTGATAAATTGTTTGATGAAGCTACTAAGAGACTAGCTTCAGCAGTTAAATGGAAGAACAATGAAGAATTTAGTCTTGCATTAGTGATGTTTTATGAAGTTAAGAATTTAAGGACAAATGAAAGTGAAGCCTCTCAACAAATAGTTTCAATTGCAAAAGTAATTGAAAAGAAATCTTCAAAAATATCATCATACTTCAATAAGCAACTTAGAGATCAAGACACAAAAGATGAAAAACAAACTTACGTTATGTTTAGATTTGAAGGATACATTAATATACATTGTACTCTGCTAATGTCCTTTATAGCTTTATACAACCAAATAGCTTTTTACAGATATTGGCTTGCTCTTCTTTGATCTACACTTTACTAAATTTGAAACATTGCCGAAAGTTGGATTTTTACTTATTGTGTAAAATCTAAAACCTTTTAAATATTTGGTAATGGTTGCTTTCATTAGGCAATACTAAATAATATGTATAGTAATCTAAATCTAATGCTAGTACTTTGTAAAGAATATTCGTATTTGTTGCCAAGCAAAAGTTTATTGATATAAAATAAATGTAAGCCATTCCCAATCCAGGAGTTTATCTGAAATGCTTTATACTATAGGGCCAACTTATTTATTTCATAGTAATAATAATGAAAATTAACAAAAATCATACAACTTATACTTTTTGGTTTGAAATCTTATGAAAATAAGGACTTAGTCGTAAGCCAAACATATTTTTTTAACTTAAAACATTGAAACACAAGTTGATGCGACTGTCTTATGGAAGCCTTGTTTACAAAAGGTGCCACACAAATTCTAAATACAACTTATTGAATTTTTGTGAGTTTGATTATAATAACAATTCAAAATTGTAATAATATCTAGTATAAAGAACCTGTAGAGTAAAATATTTATTATTTTATTCATTAATTAATCAATATTATATTTGACATGCATTTTAGACATTCTCTTAACTGGTATATAATTGGGCATCTCAACACACACAAAAAATCCGAGTTTCTTGATTATTTTCTTTAACTTACAAAAAATGTTGGTCCCTTAAAGTCCCGTTTTTTGAAAATGTTAGTCCCTAAGTCCCTTTTTTTAATGAGGTTAAAGTGCTAAAAGCCCTGTAATTAATTTAAATTTTCTCTTGTAGCATAGTTTGTGTGTATGACAATACTAAATTAATATAATGCTTGTGTTTCAAGCAAAACACTTGAATAGTTTATAAAAAAAAATGTGTCAATTTGGCAGCCTGAATCATAATTTGTTTTTTGCTAGTTCATCATGGTTAAATTTTTGTATTGAATTAAAATATCTCATGTTGATGCTTTATTGCTCTGCTGTTTGAATAGACTTCTCTTCGAGCACAGGAGATGACCTCTCCAGGCAAGAGTTTGTCAAAGACTTGGGCTCGGCGATGTCGGGTTCCTTCGACACTGACCTTTTTCCTTCAGATGAAGCGTTAAGAGAAGGCCTCGGTCCCATCGACTTTGATGGATTGCAAATGTTGACAGACCCGGACATCAACGCGATCACAGATCCGGCCACAGAGGATAGTTTCCGACTGGACAGGTTGTAGTGAGGGGCTTGGGTGAGTGCATCGTGTGCCATTTTTAGACACAAACCAAACAGCTCATTAGCTTTGGATTTTTAAAATTTTAGCATGAAATAGTCATAAAGTTTTCATCCACTTTTTGATATTAACATTCCTTAACCAAGAACCACCAAATCTCTACTCTTAACAAGAACACAAGTATGTGGTAGTTATGCGAGGGCACATCTGTCTGTGTACATTACTTTTATCTACACAAGTGTTTTTCGACATTTCATTTTGTTTAAACGTTATTGCCATGTAATTGGGGTTCTTTGAATGTTTATCGTGAATGTATGGATTCTTTCTCTTAGCGAAAAAGAAAGCTGTTGGATGGTTTGTTGTCTTTCTCGCCAGAATAGTCATAATGTGATGTGTAAGAGTGCCAATATATAATGTTCAAGGCTTGTCATGTGATTTAATCACAATGACTACATTTGTTTTGTAAACATTACTTGAAATCAAAGAATGTCACCAAAAGTGTACCTAAAGTGTAATGCAAACTATCGTTAATTGTTTAGTTTCACATTTTGTATGATTCTCTAGAGATACTATGTGCAATTTTCAAAGCATTTTACATAAGGTGTATAAGATTTTTTTTTTTCATTGATAAATCACAAACATGTTATGAGAGGATTAACTTTGTTACCAGACCTTTATTTTTTTTAGCGGTTTTGCCACTAACAACACATAACTTTGTTTCTTTACAAATTTAATATTGTAAAAAATTATGAATTTAGTGTTGTTTTCCACTTATTATCATTCCTTACTTAAAGGCTAGAGATTCTATATTGACTTATAAATTAGTAGACCACAACAGCATTTCTAAATGACAGGATATCATACTAGTTTTTTTAATATGTTTTAACATTGCTAATTTGTAATAGTTTAATTAATTCCTTTAAAAAACTATTCATTAACTTATCTGAACACAAAACTCACATTTCTTGACAAATGATATAGCTTTGAAGGGTGGTAACCTGCCAAAAAAAAGGGGGTCATCTAAAGTTGTGATGTTAATAGTGCATGTAAATTGAAAGTTAAATCATTAGATAATAATGATCATAGTAGACAGACACCAAAGTTAATGTTTGCATTGTTGCTTGTAAATAGTGAAGATGGCCATGTTTATGAAGAGACAAGTACAATATAAAATTAGCATCTGTTACAAAATGTTCCATAAGTTAAGAGTCACATATATACAAAACGCACAAATTTAACTACTTTATATATGTTAAAATATATAGATCTACTTCATCTATTGCTATATATCTTAATGTGTTAATAGCAGCCAGTTTATAAAAAGTATTCATAATGAAATTTAATTACAATATATAATATATATTTAAATATTGCCAAATAAATAGGGATGTGCGAGAATCACTTTTTCAATTCCAGACAAGATAGAGTTGATAATATGAAAACATATTGAGGACGAGACGAGAAAACTTATTTTGAAATTAAAAACATTAATCATGTTTGTTAAAATGATTATAGATTTTAGAGAGTGCTAAAATCCTATTAGTATTTTGGCTGGTTCTTACTTTGGATATTCTTATAGTTGGTTCAAAAAACAAGTTAGGCTTATAACACTTATCATTTTAAATGCAATTAATAAAATAGTGATAGTTTCATTGTATACCAATTATAATTTAATTTTGTAGTTTTATAGTTTATAATGTCAAAGTTTGATATTGAAAAACAATATTTATAACCAATCCCTTTCTCAATCATGCATCTACTCTTTAAAACATTTTCACTGTTTGACAAACTAAAGTTAGAGCTAATAAATTTCTACTTCTTTCTTTAAAAAAAAAAACTCGCATTTAGACTTATTATCTTTCTTACTTACCTAATGCTCTTAATTTTTGCTTATATTATCACTAAGATTTTAAAATTTGTGTTTTAAACTACCTATTTCCTAATCAATGAAATGAGATGCTTTTGTCTAGATTATAGGCCATGTCTACGTTTCCAAACTTAGTAAGCAACTACACTAAATTCTTGACCCAACAGAAAAACAATAGTGACCGACAAGCGGCAATAAAAAGTCTCTAAAACATGTAAGAAAAATATAATTAAATATAAAAGATTTGACTATTTCGTTTCATCAGCCTTTTTGGCTCCAAGCTATATTTTTACGATTAGGTCAAAGACCATCTATTTTTAATAACCCTGCTGAAGAAAAGTGTTAAAAAAGCACCATCTGTTGTAAATATTATAAATTATTTCAATATAATATATTGATATAACTATATGCAGTTCTCAAATTTGTGATATTTGTTACGTTTTAGCCAAGAGTGCAATTATCCAACACGTGGTTTTATAAAGGCTGTTTTTGGACAAGAAGTACAGCCTAATTTTAGGGTATTCACGATATTACCAAATATTACCAAAAATAACAAATTCTTGGTTTGGTTTGGTTTGTAAATCTTTTAGTTCACTTCCTTCCCCCCCNNNTTTTTTTTTCTCGTCTCGATCTTGAATTTTCGAGTCTAGCACATCCCTACCAAAAATGTATAT
Organism: Timema bartmani; assembly: GCA_902151455.1. Taxonomy (NCBI): domain Eukaryota; kingdom Metazoa; phylum Arthropoda; class Insecta; order Phasmatodea; family Timematidae; genus Timema; species Timema bartmani. The sequence goes on along the minus strand of CABFWB010000721.1, from coordinate 25,174 downwards.
GGAATTATAATGTTATAAATTTACCATTTTTTCTGGTCATTTAACAACAACAAAAACTGAGGATCATAGGTGATATGGAGGTGCTATCTATTTCAAGTTAAAGAGTTATCAGAAATCTAACTAAACAATAAAACTATTTACTATCTTACTTTTGTAAAGATAATTTTTTCTGTATTAGTTATTTTTTTCAAATTTCAAACAACACAGTCATACTTCAAGTCTCCACATATCATAATCATGACAACAAAATTATCTTTTAAGAATATTTAATTGTTTTAATATCTATGTCTCCCTTCCCTAGAGAATATGTTAAAGAAGATTTCTGAGAAATTATATGTACTCTGTACCCTTTTAATGGGTTTCTTAAATAAAACATAGTGTTAGAATCCAGGTTAAATAATGCCACAAGTATAAAATTAGCAAATTTGTAATACAACACCTAAGACTAAAACTGTAATTATTTTGTATTTTGTAATATCTCCTTGTTCATTAGAAGTTTCCAGGTATGATTCTTGAAAAACTGAGATGCTTATCATTAATTTTGCACAGCTCAAAGGGGTATTTTACTAGATATAGATAAATAAGGGAAATTATTTTCAGAATTAATTTTCTTTTACATTTTACCATTTTTATAAGACAAGCTTGGTGCTGTGCCATGGGCCAGACTGCTAAGGCGTTATGCATTAATGTGCTACCCGACCACACCTGGAGACCTATGAGTTTGGATTAGTACTTGGACAAAGTTTCCTAGTTCCAACTTGGTACAAGTGTGGTCCCAAGCACAAATAACCCTGAGCTTGTGTCATGAACATAATAAAAGTATAATAAATATTAAAGATGATAAAATAATAATAAATAAGCTGACAGCAAGAGAGACATGGCAGAAAAACTGCAGGCTCACAGAATAACATTAAAACCACACAATAATAAATAAAATGTCAAGCTTTGTTGAATGTTTTGTTCAGTACAAGAAGTTAAACAAAGACTAAAATATAATGAGATGTTTTTATAATTAGCTCAATTACAGTGCCTATGAACAGGTAATAACAAGAACCCTATTACTATGTGTGTTCTACTTTTGTGCTGGAGAAAAGGTCATTTTTGGAATCTTATCCGAATATTAAATAAATAACAAAATACTTACTCCATGGCACTAGGAACTCGAAAGTCCATTGCTTCACTTTAAAAAGTATGCCACCTATCCCTATCCTGATAAAAGTTCTATCCAGTCCATCTCATTACATTTGATTTCTTTCAGGTCCATTCTAGTGTAACTCTCCATTCTGCGCCTAGGTCTTCCCATTAGGCTTGATAGTCAATACTAAAAATGTGGTTCTAGTTTCTTCCATTCATGTTGAATGTTCTGCCCAGCATAATACTAAAACTTATATGTTAACCTAAATGTGTTTATTTATTGTTATTCTGTAACCTGCAATTTTTTGGTAAGTGGATTTTGACCTTCTTGTCTTTTGATTTTTGTTATTTTCAGTGATTTGACAATCATATTTATTGTTTTCATAAAGCAAGATAGGAACATGCAAGCTCAGCATGTCATGAAATAATTTGATAGTGTGTATTTATATTACATGCTGCACTATTAATTATTAATGTTAATTTAACAATGGGCTATTACTGTATTGATCCAAAAATAAGCTGCTACTGAAAATAGTCCACACCCTAAAAATGTAATCATTTTGGAAGGGGAAAAAATATGTATGTCTGAATTAATCCACTTTGAAAGAAATCAAATACTAGGGATTTGCAAGCTCAAGTTTTTTAATTTGAGTTGATCATTAGCGAGCTTTTCAGAAAATTCTCGAATATGTAAACACTCCCTCACCCCCTTCAATTCCCTGCCCCTTTGTTCACTTGGTGCTGACCACCTACCAGAGTGATAATATAGAGCGATAATGATTTTTAGATGTACTTAGAACATTTTTGCGTCACACTGTACTTGATACAGTTTTACACCAAGTCTATTTGTGTTCTAACAGCCCTACTATTTTTTACCTACTCTTCATACTCTTCTTCATTCAACAACTTGTTTACTCAGTTGCTGACCTTGACATTCCAATGGCCATCTGCACACTACCCTTTTTGTTCTTGGTTTTTTCGCACTCTTCCCCACTCACCCCCTCTAACTAGGTATTATTTCACAAACCACATCCCCAACAAGAAGAAATAAGAGTAAACAATGTGTCCATCTGATACACATTGCAAAGAAAAGAAATTACCTTTCTCAAGAAGCTGGAAATGGAGCCCATAAAGTTTGAGTATCTAATTAGGGCTTGGCTTGAAAATCTCACAGGTTCCTGTCAAATACACCTTATTTCTTTTAGCTTTCTTAATGATCATAAGAATCTGGCGATGGAATAGAGGAGAAGAGCCCAAAACTTTGTTATATAAGTCATATTATCATCCAATACGGACATATGGCTCTGAAACCTAAATATCGACAAAGAGATTTAAGTAGATTGCAGGCAGTAGAAATGAGGTTCTTGGGAGACATTGAGAATGTAACAAGAAGAGACAGGATAAGGAATGAAATAATTAGGGATTATTTAAAAGTTATATCATTAGAAGAGACACTGAAGATAAAAAAGGTTGCTGTGGTTAGGTCATGTGATGAGAATGGAGGACGACAGAATGCCTAAGAAAGCCTTATAGAAAAAAGAGAAGGGTAGAAGACCTAGTGGAAGACCATTGATAAGATGTATGGACCAAGCGCAAAAGGACATGGAAGCTAAAGCAGCGAACTAAAGATGCATGGCTGAGGGAGAAGTTTGGAGAGATTGACAGGAATGTAATAGGATGTGCAAGACAACCCGCAGATGCGGAAACGTCGGATGATGATGATGAATGCTCATAATGTGCACCAAAACCATATAGTTGAGAAATATGGGCCGAAGGGCTTGTTCTTAAAATGTACGGAGATCATTTGTAGCGTTTTTCCCAAAAGTCAGGGAATTTTCAATTTCCGTGCATCTGTAGCAACCCTGATGATGTATCAAAACAAATAAAATGTACAATTGATACTTCCAGATACTTTCACTTGCAATAGATGAAAATTGTGATGATACTGATAATGCTCAATTACTTGTGTTTGTAAGGGGCATAAATGAAAACTTTGACATGTTTCAAGAACTTTTAGGAATATGTCAATCATCAACCTCAACAACTGTAAGGGATATTTTTGAGGAAGTAAAAAACTGCATTGAAAAATGTGATGTAGATGGGAGTAAACTTGAATGGGATTAGTTTGAAAGTATATGCACTGATGGTGCTCCGGTGATGCTAAGAAAGAGAAATGGCTGTTTCTCTTTGTTTGGACAGTATTTAGAGAATGGAAGTTATTTTCATATCACTGCATCATTCACAAAGAGGTATAGTGTGCTAGAGACATGGAATTTTCATCACATTATAGTTTTATATTGTGTCAGTATGATATAACCTAGAGCGGTTAAGTAATTTTTTGAAGATGAAATAAATGAGTATGACAAACTTTTACTTCACAACACAGTTAGATGGCTTTCTAGGGGAGAAGTTCTTTCACGTTTCTTCAAATTAATAAACCAAGTACTTTCATTTTTGGAGATGAAATGTGGTTTACTTAAAAATCCAGATTGGCTTTGTCAACTAACTCCCTGATAACTTGATATCATACCGATATGTATTCTGCCTCCACCAGCACCATGGACAACAAAATGGTCAATGGGTGAATTACTTCTGCAAAGAATGCAATGATGTTTGTTGGAGCTGCAGCACCATTTTGGGTTTCTAGGCGAGTTTAGTTCTGATGAGTGATTATGGAGTGTGCTAGAATCAGACATTTCTGAAAAATTTAGAGAGGAATGATGCTTGACATCAAAAGTTTGACACAAGAGAATGACAGACATTGTGCAGATTGATGGGATCCGATGAGGAAGTTTAGGCAAAACCTAGATTGCTTGACCAAAGTTAAGCATTCTCTTGGGTTCTTGCTCTACTCATTTGTTTAATGGGCGAGGGGCATTACATAAAACACACTATAGGCCCACAGTTGACGTGTTAACCATGAATGACGCTGGTTGGTATCAAACACTGCTGGCACTAAAGGTTGACCTTAAGGGTTGTTTGACCTTTCACTGTGATATGGATTTGATAGGACTGAAAATGTATTTCAAATAAGTTTTTGTCATTAGTGTCTAGTTCAAAGTCAACAAAAGTGAGCTCCCACTCTTTGTGTGAAGTTCGATGTTTAATTCCCTGGTGAACAGATGGATAAGAATCAAGTCCCAGTGAACTACAGGAATCACCAAGGCATGTAACATAACACATCTAAATTCTCCTTCTGTATGGGCAGTAAGAAGTGCAGCAAGGTAGGAAACTCAGCTGAGATGGGTGGAACTAGCAATAAGGCATCGATGTGTTGTGACACACTAAGATGTTTGCTATCATAACATCTTACTAACAAATAGTATGCCACAGAATAATTCTCATTGGTGAGTGGCAAGGCCTACACTATTGACAGTGGCTAACCAATCACTGATGACTTAAGATAGGTTAGTCACTCAATATTGGAGAGAGTGATGTATTTGGCAAGTTTCAAATACGCTTTAAAAGCTTGTCCACAGGTTAGATCACCACTGAAATGTGCTAACTAGATTGGATGGTTGGGAGGTTTATGAGAGGCAAACTTGATGTAGATCACTATTGCATCAAGGAATCGAGACACTTCATGGCATTCACACAATCTAAGGGGGACATTATGTAGCAATACACAATGTCAAAGTCAACAAATCTCATTTTGTTTGCTTTTGTGTCAAATTTGTTTGAGTTTTCTCTTTTGAACTATACTGTAAAGGGGTCAGCTTGAAAGGCTTCGTGCAACGAGTTATCACTGGCTTTAGCTACAGTTTGAGCGTGTTTAATTCATCACTGGACATGAGTGAGCTTGATCATTGTAGTGTCAAATTCTGTATTTGGCTTTGTGGGGTTAGTAACTTGCAAAATAAACAAGAAACATGAAAACACATTTTTTTAATCTATAGCAAAAGTTTGTTTAGTTTGGCTGCATTGATCAATGAATGGTAGGAAATGTTAGTGTTTCATTGCGGGATAGGCCCACATTTTGGTATTTTAAAGTGTCTAATTTTACTTAATGGCTGCCATTTTAGCTAAATGAATTTAATATAAATATCACTATGTTGATTCGCACATGCAAATTACAACAAAGAGCAAACAAAATTGGGGTAAACAACAGATACAACAAGTTTTGAATTTTTGAAGCCCTATACACTTGTGTAATTGCATATGTGAATTATGCCGTAAACTGGGCTAGTCCAAAAGAACACACGCAAGTAAACACGACAATTCAGATATTTATCAATTAGGAAATAAAATATAATGTAATCAAAATACGAGACGCAAAAGATCAAATCCGGTCCAGAGGGACCAAATGTTCGGTAGTGAAGAGGACTGCATAATGTTTTGGTGGTCACAATAAACCCGTGCGCACACGATTTTGTTAATTTATTATTTGTGAAATATACACATGCTTATACATCATCTAGCCCTGTTCTAAATGTTTATATGCAGACATTTTTAAAGTGTGGCCAGCTACCGATGCTCTCAGATACGACAAAACAACACACTATCACTGCTGAGAACCGAGATGCACATGATATGTGGCCGAGACAACGATTAAAAATGCACATAAGCCACAAATAACCACTAAACACAAAGTTGTTTGTGCCAACACACAAAACAGTATACACAGTTCAAATAATACAAAATAAAATTAATAAGCTCCAAACACTCATGATAAAACTTATATAATATATTTTTTTTTTCTTCCAGAACTACCCTTAACTAATGATACTAATAAAATGATCATAATACTATTAATAGCTTGAAATTAGTTATGTTTAATGATGGTTGCATTTTCTTATCTTGCTATTTGGAAAAAAAATTTAATGTAAATATTTCTTGATATCATTTAAATTTAAAAACATTTTGAACTTGTTAATGCCATGTAATATATTTGTTTCTATTATATTCTAACCTATGTTTATAATCTGACTCATATTATTGGCAAGGAATACAGAAGCATTTGTTTACACTATTGCAAAGTAATAACAATATCTTTGAGTGCAAATACATTTTATGTACTAGTACAAGAAAATGCCACACCTTTTATCTTGATTGATTCTTAATAAGCCACATATACAATAGACCAGTGGTCGGCAAAGTGCGGCTCCAGAGCCGCATGTGGCTCTTTGACACCTTAAGTGCGGCTCTGACACAAATATCCACGGAAGGCGCAATAATATTTTCATTTAAAAAAACTAGGTAAAAGAAAAATTACATCTTATTTTGATAAATTAAAATTCTTCTATAAATATAAAATTAATCACGAGATACTTGTTTACCATTGTATCATTCACCAAGAAGCGCTTTCCGCGCAAACATTTCCGGATGAAATTCGTAAAGTTATGGAATTAGTGATTACCATTATCAACTCCATTTTAGCTAAAGCTCTTAATCATCGCCAATTCAAAGAATTTTTATTTGAAATGGAGAGTGAATACGCTGATCTTCTGCTTCATAACAAGGTACGTTGGTTATCAAGAGGGAACGTTTTAAAACGTTTCGCGTCCCTTTTTCCGGAAATTAAAGCATTTCTCCTTGAGAAGGGCGTTCACTATCCAGAACTAACAGACGATCAGTGGATCCAAAACTTTTATTTCATGGTAGACGTTACGTCTCATCTAAATCAGCTTAATCGTAAACTACAAGGAAAAGGAAACTTAATTTTTTCGATGTTAGAAGAAGTAATAGCATTCGAAAACAAATTATCCATTTTTGCTCAGGATTTGGAAAGGGAAACATTGTTTCACTTTCCGAGCCTGCTGAAGTATCTTGGCGAAAATAATTCCTCTATTGATAAACACCATTTTAAAACAATAATTTTAAATATGAGGGAAGTATTTCTCAGCAGGTTTCAGGAATTTAAAAACAGCAGAGCAACTTTAGCATTTGTCAAAAATCCTCTTAATGCTACGATAACCGAGTTGAAATTTTCACCTTTTGATATTGACATTGGTAGCTTTGAAATACAATTGCTGGATTTAAAAAACAAGGAGATATGGCGCTCTAAATTCGAACGTCTTTGTGTTGAATTGGAAATATTGGAGAAGAAAAAATGTGATCTTAGTTCACAGCACAAGTGGTCTGCTTTGAATGACCTGGAGAAGGAAGACATGATCATTTTCAACGCTTGGAATAGTATTCTTGACTCTTACGATCAGCTGAAAAAGCTTGCGTTTGCTGTTCTTTCCATTTTCAGTTCTACATATATATGTGAACAATCTTTTTCAAGCATGAACATTATCAAGAGTAAACTGAGAAGTCGTCTTATTGATGAGAACTTGGAATCATGCCTAAAATTAAAAACAACAACGTACAAACCTGACTTACTCAAACTTTCCAAGGAGATGCAAGCACATTGTTCGCATTAGTAAATATTTATTAAGTATGAAATTTAGTTTTATTTAGTGTAATAAAAGTTTACTAAACAAGCAGATTTGGCTCCCATTTTTTTTTTAAATTGTTATAATGTTCATATTTGGCTCTTTGGCAAATAAGTTTGCCGACCACTGCACTAGACGAATGAGAGTGAATGAAGGGCAGCAAATGCATTTGGTCGAATTTGTTCAGCGTTTGGTTTAAAATTTGTCTTATTGAAGCTTTGGCATTGCACTACTTTTCATTTTGTCTGATGAAAATAAAATTACAATCCCTAGTAGCTACATCATATATATATATATATATATATATATAATAATCACTGAAGAAGAAGCTGTTCAGCTTAGAAAAATAAAAATAAAACGGCGTTGGTGGATGACTTTACTTTTTAAAAGTAGAGAATGTTAGGCCCTATAGTGGGACATATTTAATGGTTCAATTATTTAATTACAGGTGTCTAGGTTTTTTTGTTTTTTTTTAATCTACGCTCATAATCATTGTGTGTTGGATTCCAAAGACCCTCATGTTCGCGGTATAAATCAATAAGTTGTTATACAAGAGTATTTATTACTCCACTCCATAGCCACACACAAAAACAATATTCTGATCAGTCTGCTTGGCGAAGGGGAACGAATGCTTTCGGTGGTGTTCGTTTCTACATACACATTAAGTGAACAAATTCATTTGGTGGTGTTCATTTATACATACACATTAAGCGAATGAATTTGTTGGCCTGTTGTGTGTGCGGCTTTAGATTGCTCTGAGATATTGTTACAGAAATAAGCAATAAACAAACATCAAACAAAAATGTAAATGAAAGTGAGAGCATTTACTCAGCAACATTAGTAGGCAGTTATATAAAAAATGTATGTGTTAAGGTTATATTACTTAGGTTGAAAAAAAAATGGCATAAACAAATTTAAATCGTTTAGTTTTCAAAGGTAGTAAACTTAGAATGGATGTATACACAAGTAAATTGAGGTGATAAATGCATAATGCAGACAAAAAAACTCTATTATTATTATTATTATTATTATTATTATTATTATTATTATTATTATTATTATTATTATTATTATTATTATTATTAACTCTTAATCACTGTGTATCACCAATAAATTAGGTCCAAAAGTTCACATACAAACACGACACATCACACTAATTTTCATGATACATCAAGCCCCTTTTCTGTCAAAAGAGAACAGAGTTTGAAACATTTAATCATCAATAAATAAGAAGTCCACCTAGAGAAAAAGAAAAAAGTGGGAAAAATTCAATGCAAAAAGGTGACTTCTTTCTTCTGTCTTCTAAAGTAGAAATAGTCAAACACACATTTAAACACAAATAGAGTAATAGTTCAGCATCGGTACCTTTATCAAACAAAAAGAGAAAAGGGAATACACTTTAAAGTTTTTGTTTGTTTTGTGGGAAAATGGCCGTGGTCTCGGAAACTTACAACTCACAGTTCTAAAACAAATTTAGTTGTAAACCTTACAGGTTATTTTCAGTTATATCAATCACTATGGTGTTTTTATTTAAGTTTTTCTACTAAAACCCTAAAACCCCAATTAATATGTGGAACTTTTTATGTAACAATACATATATTCTGTAAGGTTTCCAACATTGTTTTTTTAGTACTATGACCTATTAATTTCAGGAAGTATAAAAAATAAAACGCTAAATTAAACTGCACTGTTTATATAATAGGTATTTACACAGAAGAAAAAGCCAACTGAATAAATAAATACACTGATTCGATAACATGTCTTCCTCCATTAAGGTCAAATCATTTTGTTCTAAACACCTATGGCATGACTGCACACTAGTCATTTTACCACGCTCTAAACTGTCTGTAAAAATGGGGAAACCCAGAAAACACAATGAATTTTGTATTAATAAAATAGTGTTAGCCCATTGAATGCATTATTATAAAATAAATAATACATTTAGTTACTTTATCTATTCTATTTGCTCTTACGTTCATTAATTTTTTCCAATATTTGGGATTCGTAGGTTAAATAAGGATTCCAATTTAGAAAGTATTGTACTGCGCCCAACTCTTATAATTAGATTTAATATTTCACAGATAATAAATATGATATAATATGAATAAAGTAAAGTAGATTTAGTCACTTTTAGAACTGCTAGGGCTCACAAGTCACAAGCAGACGACTTGTAAATATCTGCATTAATTATGCATTATCACGTTGATGAGTAACATTTTATTAAGCAAAGAGTGGAAAGGCCAAAGGTTCTAAGTGCCAAAAAGTAAATTATTCAGAAAAGACAAAAAACATTGTATATTATATATATATTTCAATACTATTTTAAACCAAATTTATTTATAATACAGTACATCATATCCGACTAGAGGATAAGTTTATCCCTTTTAAAAATATTATAAAGATTAACAAGATGAAGCAAAGAAGATCAGATCTCATTACTGCCTCTGGCGGCAACTGTCTCATCCCACATACATGTGTAGGTCTGGTCTCTCTTCCCGATATGAATCCGTAAGTTATAGTAATTCAATTGACGAGAATAGTACATATTACTGTGTGTTAAATTAGGCACAGGCAAAATTTGTTGAAGATATATGGATATCATAGAGAACTCACAATTTGGGAATCGACTGCTGTATGAATCATTGGCCATGATTTGCAGTGCACGTTTATAATTTTTGGTGATGCAACAGCTGTATTGTTTTAAGACTATGCACTTATGCTTCATCTTTTGAGGTTTTAATTTGCTTAGGCAACTCATCACATTTCCAACATGTATCAGTCCTTGGACGATGGAAAAATGTATTTGGAAAGTTGTTCTTAAAAACTTTGCGGTAAAACTTGTAAGAAACAAGACTTTCTTGATACTTTGTTTTAAAAGAAATCCGGACTGAGATATTCTCTTGTCGATTTTCCACATCCATAGTGGCTTTCATCTCTTGGAAATGATTGGATATGCATTTTAACATTTTCCCAGTCTACACCTGAAAATGTTTTATTCCTTTTGTTCATTCCTCTCTTACTTTCATAGTATGTTTCCCCTAGCTTCAATTTTTTCTACAGAGTTTGTATTTTTCTGTGGCCTGTGGCCTATTTAAAAAATAGTTTGGAATGTTTGTTTGCATACATTAATGCTTTCTCCATCCATACCAGAAATTTCGTAGTGCATTGTTGATTGTCTGCGACTATCAGTAGGATCGTCATATTTCCTATACCAACGTTGATTGACAGGAATAGCATGTATAAGTCCCATCAAAAATGTCCCCTGCATATTTTCATCCAATTTGTGACCATCTTCGAAGAGTTTTACTTTCCATTCATGTGTAATCGTTCAGCACTTGTTATTACATTTACACGTCACCTAGGAGAAATTAAGATTCAGTAAAATTAGAATAAAATAGTATTTTATTAAAAGTAAACTGGACTGTAGTAAAGTAAAGTAAACTATTATAAGTTACACTTTATTGTTGTCATCATTTGTAACTAGTATAATAGCGTAGTATTTAAAACAGTAAATTTACATTAATTAATATTTACAAGTATGTAAGTAAAATAATAACATACCCCTTTATCAGGGTTGGTCAAGGCAGTAACCATTTTATTCTTCCTGTTAATATATTCTTCTCCTTTCACCGCTTTTATGCTGCTCAGATCTTACGTCTCTTTTTATGTTGTTTTTCTAACTCCATCCCAAATAATAGCTAACTTAATAATTAGTAAAATAACTCTAACACCAATAAGCTCTTGGATATAAAATAATAGTAAACATAAGAGTGGCAATGCCACAAACATCACTTAAAAAACAGCTGATCATATCATGGACAATACATACAATGATGAAATACTTGCTGGCAACTAGAACCTTTGTCAGGCATAGCCTATGTGGAGTTGGAACAAACGCTATCCCTTAGTGGGGTTTACAACTAAATGTAAAGAAGTTTGGCACTTGGAACCATTCACAGGACATTGGCCTGGGCACATAGAGCGTGTTAGGGCAATAAAATGTAATTATGGAAAAATGGCACTTAGAATCTTTGGCATTTCCACTCTTCATTAGTATTTTCAATAGTTTAAACATATATTCTTTCACTGAAAAATATCTTAAAAATAACATTCATGGTCATATTATCAGACTGAAAATTAATACTGAAAATAAAGTCACACAAATTTTGACCAATCGCATGTTTTTGGCTATTTTTAAGTTAAAAAATTTATCAGCGGCCTTGCCAACAATGTATCTGTATTCCTTGGGTAAATTATGTAAAATAGTTATTTAATCTATTATTATATAATATTCTTTTAAATATTTTTTCCTTGACTAATATTTTGTGCAATTGTTACTTTGCTCAAATTTTAAAATTAATTTTAGTTGTGATTTTTAATCATGATTCTTACTGATGTATTGATTGCTGTAAAAATGTTTATTACAAATGTCAATTGTGACATCAATATAATATACTTGCACTACTGATAAAGTGTTCTTAAGATTGCCTTGCTAATTAAGGGTTTTAGAGCGAATTTTTCAGAAGAGGGTATTTAAATAGATAAATACATTTTTCAAAATAAATCAAAATCTGTCTATATCTGAAAATGTTATCGATTAATAAATGCTAACAATAAAATACTGATAACTTTTAACAATAAATATAATACATTGAAATGGTTTTACCAAAACAAGTGATGTTTAGACTCTATATAAAAATAAAATAATTGCAATAGGTTATATATTTCTTGAATAAAGAACTGACCCAGGCCCTAGGCTGGAAACAATAATGGATATAAAAAAATTATGTATACTTTGTTTATCATAAAAGCTAGAAGCCTCTCTTTAACAGATTACACTGACCCTATTTTTAAAGCTATATCATAGGGGATTAATACAAGATAGTCTGTTATCTTACAAGCTAAATGAAGGGTATACCGAGTTGAATGTTCACATGCTTAACAAAATGGAACAGTTTCTTTGAGACCATAATTTATGGTATATAAATACGAAGTTTTGTCATTAAAAAAAAACTATGGCATCAGCCCGCTATCAATCCATATTGATGGAGCGACCACCATCATATTTTGTCATAAAAAACAATTAATTTGTATTTAATAAATCACATATACTTCAATATATTTGCATATATTTTCTTACTTCAAATGTATAAAATTCTTAAACCACAAATTATTTCTCTCTTTCAAATTTGTATACTATTTTTGTCATTATTTAGGTAATTATTAAAGAATAATCCCACTATTATATTTGGCGATACAAACCTAAGATAAAATGAATTAACAAAGAAATTTGAAAATCTCCCACTTGACCTCTACCTGAGTTTGCCACTAAATAAATGGAAAGACACACAATGCATCAACTGAGCCTAACACAACCCTGGAACAGTAGAAGGCCGAAAGCGTTCTGGAGGGAACTGAGGTTTGTGAAAATATGAGTGCAATAAACTTGTTTCTGCTTTGCAAGGGGTAAAATAGTTATTAGCTGAGGGGAAAGATAGTGTATCATGAACTCCTCACAAATATCAAATTACCATAGGCCTATTTAAATAAAATTAAAACACACTTATTCAAAACGTAAAATGAGAATAGAAATACACTTAAGCTGTTAATTATCAAAATATTAACCATTAATTACATGTGCTCACACATAAAGCCAAAAGGAGGGAAGTTCTCTAGGGATTTGCCCTCCACCCCCATAAAATTTCAAATGATAAATAAATTAAAACTGTGAAACACTAAACAATAATGTAACGAAAGTAAAGGGAAATGAAGTCACCGTGACCTTGATAAGACAACAAATAACTCTTCATCCACACTTCACACTTTCATCTTATCACTTTGACAGCTAGGGTCCTTAACATTATTTTTAATTTGTGTAAATATTATTTTTTCACAATGAGGAAAAATACAAAAACACTGAAACAAAATTTGGATCTACATATTGGAAAAAGTTTAAAATTAATTGAAAATTTCAGTGCCACCAGATACAGTTGCAGTTAGATTTAGGAAATGATCTTAGTGTTTTGGGAATGAAGCAGGAGTCGAAGTCTTTACTGTGGGTGTTGCTAGCATGGAATTTAAAAAATGCTATAAACTTTTAATTTGTAATCTATGCTGCATCCAACTTAAAGGATAATCTTGAGTCATACATCTATCCAAGGTAGTTTGTGTCAGCTGTAACCTACTATTTCAGTGCCCTTTGGCTTTATGACATGTACGTGTTCATTTAATAAATATAATCTCTTTGTCTTATGAGTTTTGCATGATAAAACAAAATTGTGCAGCCTCTGGAGATACGGGTGATCATTATGAGTAAACTTATATGTGCTATAGCTATCTATACAGGGATTATTCTAAGTGAGTAAATCATGTAAACATATTTAATTATGTAAAACTGCATAGAGGGCTTGGTGTACTGAGATTACAGAAAGCGAAAATAAATCTTTGAAAAGATTGCCATTTGAGAGAGACAAACTTTAGATAATTATGTAATAGACACTGAAGGTCACTAGACATTAAATTTAATATAGGCATAGACACAGGGTACTTGTTTACGAAAAGTAATGTTTCTTTTAAATTAAATTAATTACTTGCCAGATTAAATGAATAGCTTTTTAAAAAAATACATCTTCACTGTTTGGAGTGCTGTACATTATGTTATATATAGAAGAAGGCACTCTATAAAGGTAAAGGAACAAATAAAAAGAATGGACACTAAAGGGATTCTACAACGAAAAGAGGAACACGGTTCACATTGCTGCAACTCAAAGAAAATTGTTATTGCTCAATACCTTAATCTAGTTTTCATATCATTGGAATTCTTCAGGAAAGAAAGAGAGAGAGGAAAAAACACCCATTGCAACTTTATTTACCTTATTTAATATTTAACAAGATTAAATGAGGAAATTTTTGTTTTAAAAGTTTTTGGGTCGTTACAATTTTGTTATGTTTTATCTATACAGCTGTAATAATAATAATAATGTGTTCAATGTATAATGGATAACTAACAACTATGTAATTCTGAGGTAAAAATAGAAAGGAATTTTAATAATCATTCATGTTATAAAAGTAACTTTATTGGTACACATCAAGCTCATCCATACTTGTAATCATAGTGAAATTCATAACATTCCGTTGTTATGAATTAAAAGGAAAATGTGTTGCCAAATTGCTTGATTAAGTAAGCATTGAGAGGATGATAGCCTGTACACCTCTTGGGCAATTAGATGGCCAAAAGTTCACATTTAAAACACATCACATTAATTTTAACATTTTTCAGTGAAAGAATGTTATTCTTTATCCATTTTATTTTTTCCTTCTTTAGTTTAAAAGAAAGGCATTTTACATTTCACACTCACTCTTGAAGAATTTTAATTCACTGTCATCAAAGAAAAGTCTTAATTGTCTTGTGTTCCATTTTTTATGGAGGCATATCGTGTTTGTCATTGTTTTCTCTAACGTCCTTTCCTTTAACTTACTCCATAGTTAATATCACATAAGCAGACAATAGCTTTCCCTTACTGTCAACAATCCACGTACTAACCAGAAGGCTTGCCTCCGAAGTTCATTATAATAGATACATTGTGTGATAAATGAACACAATACTTTTTGAATGTGCAAGTATAGAGTATTGTATTTTATTGATTAAATGCTAAATTTAAAAAAAAACATATATTATAAGAAACATGCTAAAAAAGAGGTCAAGGCAATGTAAGGTTCAAATGTATTTAATGACCAGAAATTATGTGTAACACGCACCTTGTTCCTAAACTAATGTTGAAGGACAAACTGGCTCTTTGTGTGCCAAGCACAATAATAGCTACAAACATGGAGGAAACTTTGAAGTGTTGTCTTCTTATAGTTGTTGAAAGTTTTTATTATATATCATATCAAATCTTTAAATTTTAAATTAACTAAACTATGTTATATGTTTGAAGTTCACTTGATTTTAACTTGTTAAAAATTTCATTTTTGAGTAGATAAGATTTTGCAAGTATGTTTGGGAATAAAATAATTCATTTATTTTTGTTTTAAAAAAAATTGTCAAATGGAGAAACTTTTTTAATATCATTTAGCTAACACAAACAAGATTATTTTTTAGAATAAAAAAAACATGATAAATCCTAATATAAATTTCAAAGTGTTGTGTTAAAAAAAAATACTCAGAGATCAGCAAGTATGATGTTCCATGACCGGCACAGCTTATGAGCACACCACTAAAACACCCTCATTACACCCAACCAGGATTCATTGGGCAACCATCCTATTTTAATAAATTAAAATAATTATACCTTCTTACTAGGGAAATTTGTAATGTCAGATATTTTGAAAATTATACTTTCAAGATATTAAAATAAATTAAAAACTTCATAAATGCTTAGTAGACAAAGGAAAAATGGTGCTAAACAGCCATTTTAAATCAAACATTTAAAGGAGGATATTATGGTAATTCCTACACATTTGCCAGAGATCTGTAGGCCTCAAAATTCTCAATTAAAACACAATAAAACATGCAATTATGTAATCTTCAGGGTACATCAGTCCCCTTCCTCAGCAGAAGAGAGTAAAACACAGACTGGACTATAACAGAATGGCTAGAGGTAGGTCATGGTCACTTAGATACTGTTGTTGTCTGATTCTTGAATTTTTTGCTTGGATTCTGTAGTTCCCTTTTCAAACTTGCGTCTCGACTCTTCATAGATGGATAGAATGTTGGATTTATATTATATTAAATTATCAGTTATTATTTATTATTGTTGCTTATATAGAAATGACTGACTGGTGTGCATAGGCCTCCTTTAAAAAAAGGAGAGACGGCTATCTAATGTTGAGACTAGGAATATTGGCGAGGAAGTTCCCGCCTACAAAGCTGGGAAGCATTGCAACTATTGAGGATGGTTTATATTAACCTAGTACTATAGCATTTTCTAGTTCAACACCATGCCATATTCTTGAATATGGAACTGAACCTTCATGAGGGAAACATAAACACCACCAACCATCAACAGTACCTCCATTTCCAAAGCAACCATCCTCTTCATGTAAAACGTTCTCTATCCTATAGCTTAGCTACCATTGGCCAGCATATATATTTTGAGGAAGAAGAGCTTAACAAGCAATGTCAACAACTCTTCAAGGCGTTCACAGCCCAACGATTTCCTAAACACATAGTCAACAATTAAATAAACACTCCTATCCAATCAAGAGCTTATCAAGAAATAACCTTCCAATGACACACCGCTCACCAACCTGTAGTATAAAGATCTGAACAAACTCAGATTTATCTTAAACAGAATCTACAATATTCTAACCTCATCACCTCTCACACAAAATCTTCTCAATAGTGTTCCAAGAATTAAATCTAAACGCCCCTCCTAATCTCTGCAACATTTTGATTCACACTAAATTGTATGACCGAGACACAACAACAATCATCATCATGCCAAAGGTTCCTGCGACAAATACTAATGCAGCACCTGCAAAATTCACCAACCTTCCACCTCATTCAACAGCAAACTTGCACAAATGCAATATCCTATGAAAGGTCATTATGACTGCTCCACAGAAAATCTTATATACCAGCTACGATGCAACTACTGTGCATTGCTGAATACATTGACCTTACCACAGGAACACTCGACAACGAATGAATGGTCACAGTTTTGATACCAACCACAACGACCCTGACAAACCAGTAGCACGTCATGCCCAAAAGCATAATGCAGATTTTGATTTATGCTCTAGTATCAGAGTAATATGAGTCCTCCCCAATAGTTGCAATGCTTCGTAGGTGGGAACTTAATGCCTACCAATTTACAGTCAAATCCAGGCACATTAAACCTTAAATAACAATTTCTCCTTTTCTTTCAAGTAGGCCTATGCACACCAGCCGATCATTTATATATTAAAAATGATAATGTAATATTCAAATAATTAAATATAATATAAATACAATATTCTATCCATCTACCAAGAATAAAGACACAAATTTGAACAGATAATTACAGATTTCGAAAAAAAAAATCCAAGAACAGGCAACAACAGTATTCAAGTGACCATGATCTATCGCTAACCATGCCGTTATAGATCAATCTATGTTTTACTCTTTTGTGCTGAAGAAGGGGACGCTGATTGATGTACCCTGAAAATTTCATAATTATGTGTTATTTCTAGCACCGCATCATACTACCCATTCAATTTATAAGCTCGTTGAGTTGTTAATTGTGAACTTTGAAGCCTACAGTTTTCTGGTGTGTAGGCCTTGTCCTTCTATCCTCTTTTCAATGTTTAATTTGATTACTTAGTAGGTATACTCTCTTTAATCTGACACCTTAGCTCAGTTGGTAGCATGTCTTTTCTTACTGAGCTAAATGTCCTGGGTTCGCTTCTTGGCATGGTCAAAAAAAGTGTCCTGTTAAAATGTGGGTTTACCCTTTCACAGTGATGAATCAATGGCCGGGGACTGGATGTTGTGCTTATCCTAGTCTTAAGTTAGATTATAATGCATATTAAACTACGACAGGCCTAGCAAGCCGGTAGTGGAAAATATACGGCTTGAATAAAAAACTGACATAGGCCACAGGCTGGAAACAGTGTAATGGATGTAAAGTAGGTATACTCTCTTTATATTTTCTTATTTATTTATTAATTAAAAATACCTCTAAATGGTGTAGTTCAAGATTTTCAGATGTTCTTGTACAGCTGTGCTGAGTCTAGCCTGACTTGTTTTAGATATTTATATTATAAAATAATATAAATAATTTGATTATTAATTTATTCCCTTCAGTACTTACAAAATCATTCCTTTTATGTAACAATTGTAAACTATATTGATTTATGATTGCTCTCTCTTCATTTACTGATGCACTTTATTAATGTTATTTCTTTTATGAATTTTATAAATGTACCAGAAACATTATGATATAATAATAGTTCTTCAGTTTTTGAATGTGTTGGAAACAGTCATTCTCAAACTGTTTATTGGATCTCACTTTTTATTAAAATAGTGTCACTCATTTTGTCTTGAACATTGTCTTCAATTGGGCTTTAATGATAGCCATGTCACTTATGATTTTTATTAAAAAAAACTTTTTGTGTATATTGTGTGTATGTGAGAGTGACGATGGTTCTGCCATTCATATTATAATGTTACTCTTTAACTGTTGTTGTGAAAGGTGAAAAGACACCCTAATCTTACTGTATATATTAGTTTTATGAATGTAGTCATAACATTTTTACAGAATCCTAACACATCCATTTTGGACATGTTGATGTGTTAGGTGCTTTGGTATAACCTTGTGTTTTTATTTTGTTATTTTTTACTTTTATTTTATTTGAAACTTAATATATTTGCGTTTGAAGAGGGGTTTGTGCAAATCAATGGGGCCACGTTAAATTGTCACGCCGCTCTTGGTTGTTACAGCACAATACCTGTGTTTTATTGATAAAGTTATTGATAGCTATATATAGAGAGAGTTTTTTTTATGTTTACTATGTTTTGTGAGCCAGTACAAAGAGATAAAAAACGAGTTTTTATTAAAATATGAGTCTATAATTGATACTTTTAAAAATGTTTTATCCTTTTGATTCTTCATGCACCAATTCCTGCTTCTTTTTTTTTAATTAGCTTTTGTACTTTTTTATTTGTTCATGAAGTTAAGATAAAAAATCTTCTAAACATTCTTTTACAATGAAAAGTTCAAATGAAAGACATAGATTTTTTCCTGCAGTACATTATGAAGTATGTTAGTATTTAAGCTACCCTTCGTTTACCCTGTAAGGTAGCAAGCTTACCTTGCGTTATACATCTAACTTTCAGGGTGAACAAACTGTAAATGTTTTTGTTTTTAGAATATTTTTTTTAGTAACATTTAAGGTGCATTATTTTAGTCCAAAATTTGGAGGGCCTAAATGAGTCAAACCGGTGGTTTGTATTTTTCTTCTCTAGATGTGCCCCATTTAAATATGAATCTGAGTACCCTTCTTAGATTAAGCACATTCTGTGTTAGCACTTCAATTTAAAAAGTGGCATTTGTTGCAGTTTTACACTTTATTACATCTTTGCACAGTTTGTATATCATTGAATAATATGGTTATGACATAATAATGCAACACAATGCTGTTTGTTACTTAATGTTGGTATCATTATATTTCTCCCCAAGTTTTTACACTGTTTACATGTTCTAACTTTGTACATTATTGGTTAATGTGCTGCTCAGAATGACATTAATTGACCTATCATCCACGTAAACGTTTACTTTACCATTTTCATTAAACAGTTTTTCTGATAAAACAACTTGTTTTCATTTTATTCTCGTCATTTTTAAGAGCCTACTCTTGTGCATATACAATATCTTACCACTTTAGATTAATACAAGACTTGGGTTTTTTTTTAGCTTAACTAAGTGTTTAAAAAAAATCTTAGAATCGCAGATTTAGAGCCAGTTTCATAGTCAGACTTAGCACGCCTCAAGTGCGGGTGCTAAACTAAACACATGACGACACCTACCCAAACTCAAATGGAATGGGCCAATTTCACATATAAAACTAGCTCATTTCATTATGGTTTAGGTAGGTTTGTGTCATGTCCTAAAACATCTTGGGAGCTTAAGCCGCAAAAGAGTATATCAAGAAGTCGAGCATCTTATTATGTGTAGGATATTTTCTTATTTATTTTTTTAGCACAGCGTCTTACTGTTCATTCAGATTGAATACCTATTTAATAACTACACTAACATTGTAGGAATGAGGAAAGTTGAGTTTAGAGGAAGTGTACCTGCGTCTGTGCGGAGGGAGAGTGGAAAATATTTAGGAAAACCACCCTCAGTACACTTGAACTAAATTTTAAACCTTGTCTCCTCATCATTGGCAGTCTAGTCTACTGTGAGAGTGACGCCTTGGGCCTGAGGTGGGCAACCATGTCGCCAATCGCCACAAGTGGCGATACGGCCATTAAAGTGTGGTACATTTGTGTTTGGCAGCTCTCACAGTAAAATAATCTTTTTCCTGGTGGTGTGTGGTGGTTGTAACTTGATATTTTCTTCATATCATTGGAAAAAAATTAGTATGTTTCACTCGGGGTGAAGCGGCAACTTTACATAAGCTGGACAAAAAACCTGTACTATAAAATTGAATCACATATTTTCTAATTTCGATGACTTCAAATTTGCATTTAAATTATTATATAATCTATTACACTTTGATATTACATATCCAAGCAAAAAAATCTTTGGACAAGCACAGGCTATGAAACTTTGATGTCTTCAAAATTATTGAATCAATTTTCCTTTAACCCATTCCCTTTTCTTTATCGCTAGGAATAATATAACAAAGCTTTTGTATGTTCCACTAATTACTTTTTTTTTCTCAACACATTTACAAGCTTTATTTGTATTCTTAAGTAGGCTTCACACTCGTAGGACTGTGCACCGGCTCTTTCGTACTGCAGACAATCTCTAACAGATCATTCCCACATGAGTTACCTTGTAATACCGCTGTTTGATTTACATTGAGAGAACTGTGCGTTGGCTGTGTCATGTTTCAAACATTCTCTAACAGGTCATTTCCATATTAGTAACCTTGTAAGACCTTTGATTCACACTGAGAGGGCTGTGCTTCGACTGTGTTGACCTGGATTGATTCAAAAGTGTTCTCCCAAGGTCACTGTCCAACACGGTAGGCGCACAGCCCTATCAGTGTGAATTGAAATCTGAGTGCTGTATGGTCGACCATGTGTTGTTTCTCCTAGTTCAGCTTCTTCAGGCAAGGGCAAACTTTCACAAAGGGTCTTATCTATAACCTGAGTATGTCTGGAGAACATTCTAACACAACTATCGTGTGCAGTATTAAGTATTATGAAACTTAATAATTTTGGTATAAATATATAATTTGCATGGTACAAACATATAATTTGCAACCTAAAGAATATGATAATAATCTCATTAAAGAAGTTGTTTGGAAGGAAATAGCAGAAAAACTCAAATGTCAAAAGTAACTACTGTGACCAAAACAGTCAGATCATGGTAACGACATGACACAGCCGGTGCACAGCATGATCTACGCAGTCCTATGAGTGTGAATGGTAGTGACATGACACAGCTTAGTACAGCGACTGTTTAAGCTCAACCCTACCTCCTGCATTCCTTTTCCACATTCCTTACTCTCAGTCAAGTTTTGTGCTACCTAAACAAGAACTCAGGTAGAGCATCGGTGTCTTTAAGTTTAAACAACCAAAAAATTATGTTTTTAAAGAATGGTGATGTTAGAATAACATTTCTTACTGAAAGTTAAAATTTTTCTGTTAACTAAAATTTTAAGTTGAGGGTTAATTATAAACACATTTTTTAACACACAGAAATGTTGGGACCAATGAATTAGGTTCACTGTAGCCAAATGTTTGCTACAACCGAGTTCACTAAAAACAGAGTTGACTGTATATAGTGTTATCTTTTGGTAATGATAATTTATATCAAAAGTGACAGCAGCATATTGCAGGACCTGATGTATGACCTAATGTCAGATAAGACCTTGTTCATGAAAGTTGAACTGTACCTTCTGCAACTAAGGTAATTTTATAAATTAAGTAATACATAAAAAGGAAAAAAACGAAAGATATTTTTTTTTTCCAGAGAATAACATTATTTGAGCCGTATTCAAAAAGTATACCGATTCTACTAAATGACACACATTGTTTAAATAATTGAACTTAATATGAAACTCATTTTATTATTAAGGGAGATGGGGTACACTTATTGGTGTGAAGAGAATATTAAGTGAATTCATGTGCAGGTTTCCTACAGATTATGATTTAGACCGAGTTAAAGGAACTTACAATTACATAACTACCCACCCTCACCTCCCCTCCAAAGATACAATGTGTAGTGATCACTGATTGGGAAGAATTGTGCTTAATTTTACACACAAGTATACGTAATTCCTTTTACCAATTTCTTCAGTCTTCATGATTGTACTTTTTTGAGATTTTTAAATATTTCAAATACCATTGAATTCACAAAAAAAGAACAAAAGTGTTTGAATATAATTCAGTTAAATTGGCACTTACTCTATAGCATTAGAAATTCTTAAGTTCATTGCTGTACTTACAAAAGTATGCCACCTACCCCTATCTTGAGCTAGTTCTATTCAGTCCCCCTCATTACACCCTATCACTATATATAGCTAGTTCTATCCAATTCACCTCATTACACCCTATCTCTATTTTGAGATAGTTCTATCTAGTCCCCCTCATTACACCCTATCCCTATCTTGATCTAGTTCTACGAGGGGTTAGTGTGAAACAAGCGTAACTGCAACAATTAGTTTTTTCAGGTTTTAATAGCATTGGGATCAACAAAGTAGCCTGTTTTTAGTGACAACAATATAACTCAATTCAATGTTGTTTCAAAGTTAGAATTACGTCCAACTACCAAAACACTTTTTTTTTTTCAGTGTCAGACAAACTTATCAGCTCTTACATTTTTGTCACACTTAGCAGGCAAATATTTTTAAATCAATAAAAGCTCTTACATTTTTGTGTTTCTAAGTTTGTGAATACTTCTCATTAAGTCAAGATTCTGTTGAATTAAAGGCCTAGTATTATTTTTATTTAAATAACAATCATTATGTTGAGTAAATAATATTATGATGATGATAATAATAATAATAGTAATAATAATGTATGTTTGTATAACCATGATTAAGAGATTACATTCGATATATTCATTTTATAGTCAAATACGTGTTTATGAATTTAAAATAACTGTCACCAGCTAGCATTATTTAAAAATTAATAACTGCTATCAACCAGCAGTTGTTTTGAAAATAGAAATGAAATGGCAAATTAATTTTAATGGAGTGGTAGTAGTGTTTTACTAATCCAAACAGTTGGTTTTTGAAGTTGTGAGATAGTGACTGTATTAATTGGAACATCTGTGCAATAAGAAGATGAGCTCAAAGATTTTTAGATTTTTCACGACTTCAAAAGGATATAATTAAAAACAGAAAAATGTATACAGCTGGAGAAATAATCAATTGGTTAAAGATAGTAATGTTTCAATATCCTAGATAAGACCCAAAGAAGATTTACTTCAAGTACAGCTTGAGTGAGAATGATTTTAGAAGTTTAGAGGTAGTAAGGCGAGGAGAAAGAAGAAAATTGCCTGATCTTCGGCTGGAGACTGCCTACATCAATGGACCCTTGCCTATATCAGCAGAAAATCGAAATGATCTCCTAGATCTATGTAGAACTGGAATAATTCCCCAGCAATATCATCCTTTTTATGTGGCACTGAGGACGGCTGTAGAACTCTTGAACAATCATACAGAAAGTGACTAAAAAAATTAGTTTTGTGAAAAAGAACACCACAGTTCACAAGTCACAGAACTTAATTTTTTTCATATTTTAGCTTAAAATAAGAAAAAAATATAATTTTTAACTTATATTTTTTTTTTAAATTAATTATTAAAATTTTTAAGTTTGTATTTTTATAATTTTCAATTTACTGTGTGTTATTAAATAATATATTTTTTTCTTTACTATATAACCATAATATAATTCCATCTAAATTTTTTTGTGAAAAGAGAGGTGTCCATTTTAGTAATTAAGTTAATAGTTTTTGTATTTTAAAAATAAATTATATTAACTCTTGGACATAATTTCTTAGAGACACAAAAACGTAACTCAGAACTCTAGGCTTAAATGTGTTGTTTTTTTTCATACAAAAAATCAATGTTGAAGTAAAATTCATAGTAAACATAATATTAACATACTATGAGCTTTAATTTCTAAACCATTCAAATGCAATTTTTTTAATTTATTCATATCAATGACTATTTTAGTGAGGAAAAAATTTTTAATTTGCTTCTCCTGAAAACCTGATATTTTGTAGTTACATCAGTTCCACACTAACCCTTTGTATTCAGATACCTCATTACACCCTATCCCTATCTTGAGCTAGTTCTATTCAGACACCTCATCACACCATATTCCTATCTTGAGCTAGTTCTTTCCAGTCCACCTCATTACAGCCTATCCCTATATTGAGCTAGTTCTATCCAGTCCACCTCATTGTACCCTATCCAGTCTACCTCATTACACCCTATCTCGCTCAGGTCCATTCTAATGTTATCCTCCCATCTACATCAAGGTCATCCCAATGGTCTCTTGTCATTGGGTTTACCAATCAGTACCCTGAAAAATGTTCTAGAATCTCCCATTCAGGCTGCATGTCCTGCCCACCGTAATCTACGAGACTTGATTATCCTAACAATGTCTGTTGAAGAGTACAGAGTATATAACTCATCATTATGTAACTTCTTCCACTTTCCAGTATCTTCATCCCTTTATGAACCAACTATCTTCCTAAGCACCTTTGTTTTCAAACACCTTATTTTTTCATCATCCAAAGTAAGAGATCACGTTTCACACTCGTAGAGAGCAACTGATCCGACACCTTAGCTCAGTCAATAGTGTGTCTGTCTACTGAGCTAATGGTCTCAGGTTCGATTCCCGGCATGGCCAAAAAATGTATCATTGGTGAAATGTGGGTTTACCCTTCCATAGTGATGATTTTTTTTATTATTATCTACATCATTTATCCCGATTTTTAGCATGTAGATCGGGGGACCTAGATCTATATCTTGAATTAACATTACATCTTTTAGCT
>CABFWB010000720.1:212639-235509 GCA_902151455.1 Timema bartmani | reverse complement strand
AATTTTCAGAATATGATATCTAGTGGAGTAATTCCCTACTAATAAGCATAAATAATAGCTCTGGCTATTAATTCTTAATGGTATCTGGTTTAGTGTTTATGTATCCTTTGAAATAAAGTAAGAATAAGCCGCTGGGCCCACTCATCTTAAAATATTATTAGGAGCGAGACTCTGAATTAAGTACAATATTCATTGCGTCTAACTACTCATCCGGTCTACATGCATATTATTTACGCAAATACCCGCTTCGTTGATCTAAGGCGTTACTTTCGTAATAGACTGGATCAAGGATGACGGAGAGTTTGAGATTCACTGCCCAGTTGGATTTATTAAGTGTGGTTTTACCCTCTCCCTCCACGAAAATGCGGGTACACTTCATTTAAATTCAACCTTACTCATTCCAAACACACTAGCGTATTTATACTTATGCATATAACCCGAACGCTTAGTAAGATGTGGTGCTAGGTAGGGATGAGAAGAGAATAGAAAATGCACACACATTAGAATGGAGGTGGAGTGGGAAACCATGTAGGAAAACACACCTCTATACACTCGGTTGGAATTCTAACCCGGATCTCCCCAGAGCCGGTTTAGCAAGATGGATGAGCTTGACGTTTAGTCCACGTGCATTCACCTCGATTGGTGGGAAAATGGGTGAAATAATAGCGAAATCACGTAACCTCAGTTTAGTCGTGCGGGGATTGAACCTAAGCCTCCTTAATGAAAGTCCGACAAGTCCTGTATGCTCCTTAGTGAGAAGGGTCTGGTATTACAGCAGTAATTCCTAGGTAATGGACAGTAGAATGTCTCCGTGTTTGGATCCGTCCCTAGGGAGGCCATGCAGGAGATTACGTCTGCTCGGCTCTGAAGTTGCACTATCTTCCCGCCAGTGCAGGCAGGTCTTGTAATGAGATTTAGTCCTCATATTCCAAAACTAGCGATCGCTAGCTTTGGGTCAGTATACAGGAGTTTTTTTCAGGGAAGGGATGAGGATTCCATCTAAATTTTTTGATATTTTGTTAAAGTTAATGGATTAATTGAAGAGTTGGGTAGAACAAAAGATAAGTTTATTTTTTTAAATATATATATTAATAACATATCTTATTGCCTTCTTCATCACACAGTTAAAAGGTATAATAATGTGACTAGCTAACTTTGTTCTCTCTTCATCACAAGTTAATGAGATTATGTTTTGAATAACAATATATTTCTCCCCTTTTCCCTTACACAATTAATATGGGCTAATGTTGTGAATAACACTTTTTTTCTACCTCTACACATAGTTACTATGGGATAATGTTGGGAATAAGAATATATTAATAGCTTTTCCATCGCACAGATATGGATTAGTGCTGTATTTAATAATATATTTACTTATATTCCATCGTACAGTTGTGAATAGTGTTGAATGTAATAATTTATTCATCGTACAGTTATGGAATATTGTTGTGAAAAAGAATATTGAAATGGCTTTTTAATCGCACAGTTATGGGATAATGTTGTATTTAATAATATCTTTATGAATTCTTCATCGCAAAAATAAGAGATAGTGGTATGAATAATAATATCTTAAAGAGTTTTTCCTGACATAATAGTTGTAACATTAGTTATTTTATTATATAGTTATTGTTTGTCAATCTTCAATGCTTATATCGTACTATTTATTATTCAAGAATACACATTATAACTATACTATATATACAACAACTTAAATGTTGTTCTATTCGATGTTATAACAATTAATAAATGATATGATTTTAAGAATTTTGTTTAAATAAGAAAATCAATGGAAAAAATTATCTAAATTATCTAAATCTTTCCAAGAAAAATATGGCATCATTCTAATGAATATTTATAAAATAATCTTATGTCTAAAATAATTTTGCTCGTTAATTATTTTGTAAAATTTGTTTCCGCTGAGAAATATTTAAACTTGATAACTCTTTAAAAAATAAAAATTGAAGATCACAAACATTAGTCCGACACGTCGTGTCTGGGGAGTAGGAAGAAAACCCATTAATTATCCTATTCTCAGAAGATATCTGTGGACTTGAAGTTGATCGTCTGTATTTATCTTGTCTCTCTTGAGAAGTGGGATGGCTAGGTGAAGTGGAGAGATGAGAAAGGGATATAAAATGGGATCCATTTTCAGTCTAGACTCGAGACAGATTTGCTACAAGTGTTCTTGTCTCAAGGGATTGTCAGAAATACAAGAAGAAACAATATATCCAAACAAGATTCGACGGGAACTACATTCGGTGACAAGTAGTCCAACTTTTGATTATTGGTTTACAGGTCTCTGGTTTTTCTCCCAACTAAGACAAAAAATAAATTATTATAAAATAAGATTTGCTCTCTTTAACAAAGCTATAAATTAATGACCTGAATAGAAGTAGGGAGGAGGATGGGGGGTTTGATTTCACTCGATCCATCTGAATTCGTGTATAGGATATCCACCGCGGGAGTGGTGGTATATGCAGAAGGTTCT
This sequence comes from Timema bartmani, assembly GCA_902151455.1. Taxonomy (NCBI): domain Eukaryota; kingdom Metazoa; phylum Arthropoda; class Insecta; order Phasmatodea; family Timematidae; genus Timema; species Timema bartmani. Next base: position 233,021 of record CABFWB010000720.1, on the reverse strand, counting down.
TTATTGCAAAACATTGGCTGAAAGTCATTAATGCCAACCCCTAGGAAATATTTATTATTTGGTTATTAATGCTATATTTTCAATAAAAAAGTGCTATCAAATGAGTTCAATAATACTTCCCTACGGATTACTGTATAGTTTGCATTTTTTTAAAACTTATTTCAAGAACAAAATTGATTAGAAAAACTATTATGTTTTTGGTTTTACGGTTGTGACAACAAGAAATATTATAGCAGGCCTGCATGTATTATATTTTATATTCATTATTACATTTGTATGTTGTTATGATTGGCCACCAAATTAAATACATGTTTTTTGATAACTTAGAGAGAGCGCCATTCAAAATGTTAAGTTTCAAAATAAAGCGTTTTTATTTGGTAAAAAGTGCAAGAACACAACCACAAGATTGTCGGCATGACGTCATCAACCACCCTTGTTTAAGCTGGTTCGCCATCTTGATTTCAGAAGAGCACGCCGCATTTTATAAACTCTAGTTTGAAAAACTTATTTTTTCACAAAAAATAAATATCCAAACGGTTATTTTGATAAATTCATGTTTCAATAATGTAAACAGGGTTAGTAATTAAAAATAAAATGATGGTCCTGCATATCATAATACCTTTCGGTGATGGATAGATGGTAATTTCTCCTAGATGTTATTGGTGTCCTATAGTTGTGCGTCAAGTATATATACGTTTGTTTGCAGATGGACGCAATCAAATTTCATCATCATTAATAGGCCTCTAAAATCTAAATGCACGAAAGAAAAGTTATTAACGTTTAGAAATGTCAATTAAGCTCCAGATACAAATTTACTTAAAGAATAGTGTGTTTGTGATACATTACTTGAATATCACACACACAAAAAAGAGAAATAATGATGCTACCAGCCCCCACCACTCCTAATTACACTCTCCTTGTCCCACCCTCCCTCCAACAAACAATTATAAAAATGAGAGAGTCACTTGTTTTGAAAATAATACTACAGTACACAAAGAACATAGTACTACAATTATTTGTAATCACTAATCAGTGAGTTGTCGTCCACAATAATAATAATAATAATAATAATAATAATAATAATAATAATAAACTCAGACGTGACAAATAAAACAATGCGTGACGCTCATAAATACAACCCAAACATCACTGTTTCAAATTCAAAAGGCTGGTCAATGGTTATGTTCGGAGCGTTTTGTAAATAATTTGTGGTATTCCATTTACAATATATGTAAAATATGTAATATAGGTCTACATGTATTAAGTAATTTATATGATAGAAAAAAATATCAATAAATATAATATGTATATTATATATGTATGTATAAAAGTTTGTTTTAAATATTCGAGCTTATATTATTTAAAAAGAATCCAAGTCTCATGCTGCCTATTTTAAAAAGTGTGGTCATAAGTATTAAGAGCATTCATCACAACTCAGCTCCCGGCTTGCATCTGCGTATGTGTGCGCCCGCGCGCGAGGTGTGGGAGTAAACGGGAAAAGAAGATACCTACGATATGACAGAAATATGTGCAGTGTATTCGCATTTGAATGATTACTCGAAATTTTCCCACAGTGACGATGGGGGACAGAGCGACAAAAATTTAAAATGGTCAAAAACGGCATTTTTCCTATGCAATTTTTATACAAATATAATTTAGTATTACACAATATTCAGTATTAGAAACTTCTATTGACTCTTTATCTCCTTTTAATCAGGAATGATAAACCTGCAATAGTGTTCGTGTAAATTTACCATTTCTAGCCGTTGGTATCAAAGAGTTGATTAGCATGTGATGCACACTCTTAAGTACATGCACCAATTATGATTTTAAATGTATTCTGCAGGCATGTATGATTAAAACTTTTTCAAAATATAATTCAAGAAGAAAACTGGAAATAAAAAAAAGTCTCTGATTTAATTTTTTTTTAAGATATTTGAATAATTGAGTGTGAAGCAAGATAAACCAATAGCATCATAAACCCGCATAAATGTATACGCAGAAAAAGGTGTCAGCCTCATAGTTTCTGGTTTCCCAGTGACGGGAAGGTTGCAATTAAAATTCTGGTTGGGTGCACTGGAATGGGTTTTTTTACCTAAATAATTTACTACTATCCCTACAAGTGAGTTAGGGTACATTTATTCTAATCTCTACTTTCCTCATACCTACCATTGTTAATGAAGATCTGTGGCTAGCACAGTTGGGTAGTAATAAGTAGAACACTTAAAAACAATCTTACAAATTGTGTTAAAAAGTTTTTATTTAAAGCATATTATAAATAATCACCTCATAGTTTGGACCGACGTCAAGAGATAGGGGCATGTTTATATTTTTGTCCGCTGCACAGCGCTACGAGCTCTCCAGTGGACTAACGCTCTTTAAGCTGGTTGTAACACACTATGGAATAGATGTGTTAGTTTTTACTGAGGTAAACAAGTCCACGTGTCGATATTGGCAATCAAATTCCTTTTTCCAGTAGGTAGCGAGTCTGTCTGCTATTCTAAGGATACCATAATCGATCTCTAACACAAAAATATTTTACTGCTAACATTAGTGATACAATGCATTCAAAATAATAAATATACGACCGGGTGTTATATAAGTATAGCCTGATTTTGGTAGGAAGAAGAGTCTCTGGTACCCACTTCAGTGATCGCATGGTCTAATGCGTTACTCTCTCAATGGACTAGACTGCCGATGACGGAGTGATCGTGATTCGATCTTGGTCGGGTGTACAGAGGTTAGTGTTTTATAAATGGTTTCCCATTCACTCTCTCCACGTAGATGAGGGTTCACTTCCTCTAAATTCAATATTTATCATTCCTTACTCAATAGCGTAATTAGTACATAAGCATATAATACGATTGGGTAGTAAGGATTCAGTACTAAAAAACAGTATAAGGTAGCTACTAAAATTACTGAAACAAATTTAATATATTCATAAATCAAGTCATGTAAATACTTAAATATTAGCCATACGTCCCAAAGAATGTGTAGAATTCTTGACCACTTTTTACTGACAAGACTCAAGAGCTTAGAAAATTAATTATTTCCAAGGGGAGGAATGCGCTAAATTTTTTACCATAGGCTTACCTTTAGCCAATGAAAGCTTTTATAGGTATATTTGGATACCCTGACCCCCACCTTTATACTCTCGACAAGAATATTCTCTCCTTTCCCCCTTTAGAGTGTAATCTCGTTGAAACGACCCAAACAATTGAGGTTACATCACCCACCACCCTGGCCCCAGTTGACTCATCTCAGCAAGACCACGCCTCTGCGACAGCTCCCGGCACTTTCTAATACCTGACTGAACCGAGGCCCCGTAGGTCATTCCTTGTCGCTGTTAACAAACCGCGCCCAGAAAAAAAAAGATATTGAAATGTACGAGTGTTCACTGCACTCTACTGGCTGTGTTTGGCAATATCATAGTCTGGTCCTTTCCACTGAGGTCCAGGCGGACGTCGTACTGCCCAACATATTCTCGAAGGACGCTATCCTTTACTCCTCTCCCCATTCTGTCATTCTCACTCCTTGAGAACACGTGATAGATTCGAGGACTATATAAAGGTAGGATTCTCTAATGCTGTCACTTATTGCAATAATGGCTTCGTTAAGGTGAGCGACGCTGTTATAGTTTGATAAATATCTTCGTACTTTAAATTCTCCTGCGGCTTAGTTAATTTAAGCTTTTCAAAATTATCGTTTCAGAATCTCTAAATATTAAATTTATTATTTTTGTTAATGGATTTTATGTTATATGGACTTATTAAGTTTAAGTCTTTGCACAGTTAGAGTAAAACCGTATTTTCAACTTTGAATTATGCATTCCATTGGGGATATTTGGTCCCTGAGTTTTCACGTAATCTCAACATATCCACTTCACGGATCTCTTTTAAACCCTTATTGTATCGACAGTTTGGTCGTTTGTTAACAGATAGCTTCATTAGCTGGCTCCACATAATTTAATATCGTGTAGAGTTTAATCATCTTGTTATTTGTTAATAGATTATTTAATATTGTTGCCCCAATTTAGAGTTTATCGGCTCTTGGTTTGAGATAGGGCCGCGAGATAGTGAGATACTTTTATAGTCATCGCTTTGGTAAATATTTTACCTGATTTACGTTGCACGTAGTTAGGCTTGAGGCCGCCTGAAGGCGCTAAATACTATTTAATTGTTTGTTTATCCTATGATTTGTTGGTTACCTCCAGATGAAAAGGAAGGGCCAGTAATGAGGTTATATATTCTATTATTGAACTTTAGAGCTTTAGATAGTTAAACTTACAGCCACTTGGCTTTGTGTTTCTTTAGCATCTTCAGATCACAAGTTAAATGTGCGTGCCAGCCATTTGACGGCGTCATTATTAAATTAAATTTCCACAATTTTTGTGACTTATTACAAATTATGTCCTATTCAGATTTAGGAAGCCGATAATATGATAAAGGCATATCATATCTTATTTCAAGCAAATTATGAGCCGCTTAAAAGGGCACTTTGATTGATATTATATATTTTTAGGAGCGTATATTTTATTAATTATTCATAACAAAATAGAGTTCGTGCGATACTGTTAGATTTTCCCACTATATTGAATCATGACTGGTTTAAAATAAATATATAAAGATAGTTTGTAAGGTCAATTTAGAATTTGTTGTATCGAATGTTTTGTGCCACCATTTATGGGTGAGAGTAAACATTTTTGCGAATGTTATATATTAGTTGTCTAACTAATGTTGTGACTGATGCGAAGCGGTGCAGGGAACTAGCAGCACGCAAGGTTATTTGAACTCTACGTCTGTCATGTAATAAGAGTTTGCTTTGGCTATAACTATTTCTAAAGTTAGTAAACCTTGGTATACTTGTTAAATCAGGTCCTTTCTCTCGAATGTTCATTTTAAATAAAGATAGTGCTTCGTACAAACACTGATGTCACCTTACACATTTAAGCTGTCTCACTCGTCTCATCGAGTTGTATATGCTCTGTTATTTAAATAAAAAAAACTCTCTTGTTACCTCCTTGACTATTATTTCAGAGCGGGGATGGGGAGTTTCACGAGTCACCTGTTATCTCTGAGTCTGACTCACGCAATCCGTCTGTTGGCTAGAAGATGCCTCTGTGTTTAGTCAACACGTTGACAAATATTCACAAAACAAAAGCTATATATCATTTTATTACGTTCATAGTATGAGTGAGGACTACTCCGCTCAGTCATATTTAACTAGGGATATGGCTTGGCACATGTTGGAAGGAATTTTAATTTAAATAACACAGAATACAAGAGAATGCTCTGTGTAGCTTTAAAAACAGTACATCAGGTATGTATGGTTTATTAAAAAACTAGAAATATTATTCTAAATACATTTTTTCCTTTTTCTTGCATTTTGTTGATATAAAAATATTTTAAAAAGTTCTTGATAAAGCCAATGAAAACATATGTCTAAGAAGATAAACATGCATTTCCTCTAAATTATTTTAAAATATATAACAATTTAGATCAAATCTCCACTAACTATTGAGGGAAGGAGAGAATTAATATTTAAAATACATTAAAATGTCCCTCAAAATATCAAGATGAAGGCAATATTTGGTTTCCTTTTTATTGGACTGTACAATATTCTCTCGCATAAAGGACTTGTGAACCAACGTGAAAGTATAATTCGTCTAATCAAATGCATAAAAATAGGACCCCTTTATGAAATTCTGGAATCACAATTAATTATTTAATTACATCACATTTAATTTGTTTCGTTAGATAAAATAATGGGTATGTATAATATATAATACTATATAATCAGCGTCGGCCTGGCCAGGTCGGCTAGTCGGCGATCGCTGACCAGAATGGGCCGACGGGTTCCCAAAGGGGGCCGCAGTAGATACACTATAATAATTTGTGCTTGGTTTGGGACGTGATTTTCTCTAGGGGAACGTAATAAAATCTCTTGTGCCATAATAGACCCTCACAAATTTGAAACAATAATGTTTTCCCTTATCCTATACAAGTTTGAGGTGAAGAAGTGTTCCCCTTCCCGATGTCCCTTCTCAGAGAAAAATTTTTCGTTGTATTTTGAGTAGAGAGATTTACTGAATATGTTTCTATCTAAATATTATAATATTCAAATAAAAAAGTTATTGGATCAAAATTTAATTTTGAGAAATCTTCGGGAATCAGTCGTTTATAGTTTGATGGTTGGTAGATGGTACCCAAGAGGTGGGCATAATGGATCAGTTAGCTCTTTGTGTTAGTTTTGTGAATTATGTCAGGGTAGGTTGCTGTAGAGGATTGGATCGACATTGGACCGACGGCTTTACTGGTACTTCCCCTTCGAAGGAAGTTGTGCTATGGATTTTTATCGCACAAGAAATATCTATTAACCCCGGCTGGGTTTGAACCCACGAATATCGGGTCCTGAGACTTGCACTTTACCCCAATACTACCGAGATCAACTTTTATATATTCATTGATACTACAACTTTTCAATAATAATTTATTTTTGCGGGTATAATATGTTCAAAATTTGAAATTTCCGCTTATTTAAAGTACCCTCAAAGTAGTTTTCACGGTAAAATGAGATGGGTCATTTGGTTTGCAATGTTAAACAGTGGCTAGAAAAATATTTTAATAAAAATTGTTAGAACAGATTTTGAGAAAATCAATCTTCCCCGTCTCATCCTTAAGTAAACCACCCTTAATTTTAGGGTTTGATAGAAAATTACAAGAAATCCTCTGGGAAACCTTATTAAAACCCTAGATGGAAAGTTTTAGCCCGATTAGTAAAATAGTTTTGGCTTTAATTCCAGTAACAGGCAGACAGACACAAAAATAAGTGGCATTGCAAAAAAAAATGGTACGGCGCACCGCACAGACTTTCTCTCTCTTTCTATAAAGTCGTAAGATTTCTGAACGGAATAATGTACATTGTATCATCACCACTCCACATAAGAACACGCATAAAATAATATTCAATGATATAGAATCAATGAGAAAAGAGGCGCATCTTTGTCCACCTAAGAGCATTTCAAACAGTTTAATGTCTTCCACAAGGGTCAACACTTCGTATTAAAATTTTGATTTCTGGTTAAAGTTTTAACATTTTATAAGGTGTTGCAGTTCTTCAAGTCATCGCATTGATATTTAATTATTCATTTATACATTTTGACCAATAAAAAATGTAAATATTGACTATTGAGTCTAAAATGGAGATAGATCATTGCTATGCAAACATTTCTCCTAAGAGCTTTAAGGAAAAATAACATACTTTTTTAGATACTTATATTTAATTACTCTATGGCATTGGAGAATTATTGCGTTAAGACTTAAGTAGTATATGTTTACAACTAAAGCTCACAAAATTGTATTAATATATTTGCAAATATCTCAGAAACTGTTGCTTTTATAAAAATATATGTCAAATAAAAGTTTTTTATTTCTAATAGTCCTACAATTTTGCAATGATAAGTTGTTTAGTTTCTCAAATAGTTGTGGAGATACGGAAATTAACGCTTCTGTAAAGTACCCTAAAAATCATTTTCATAGGAAAATGAAAATAGCCAGTTTATTTATAATCTTAATCAACGCCTAGATACGAATTTTAATCAAAATCGTTTGAGCAGATTTTGAGAAAACCAAATTTTTCTCTTTTCGCCCTTCAGTAAACTACCCTTAATTTTAAGTTTTTATAGACACACAGACAGACGGCATTGCAAAGACTATTTTTTAGGGTTCGGGGGGTCATGAGACGTCGACATCCATCAACATTTCAGGTTAGTTTTTTTTTACGGTCGCAATACTTAAACTTTAATGTCCAAAAAGTTAAAAAAATTCATATAATTGCGTATAGATTGAAAGTTATTGATTTTATAAAAATATGTTTCGGATAAAATATCTGTATTATAAATATATATACATATTTGTAATGCTAAGTAATTTCATATCTCAAATAGTTTCGGAGCTATTATAAAAAATGTTAATTGACGCATCAGACCGGAGCCCTTAAAGCCATTTTGCCGAAATATTGAGGGTAGCCATTTTGTTTGGAATATTTATTAATGTTCATAAATGAAATTTAATCAAAATCGTTAGAGCCGATTTTGAGAAAATCGACTTTTTCTCTTTTTTCCCTTCAGTAAACTACCCTTAATTTTAGGGGTAGATATCCAATTCCAAAAACCCCTCGGGGCAACCCTATGAAAACCCTAGATATCAAGTTTCAGCTCAATCGGTAAAATAGTTTAGGCTCTAGTTGGAGGTACAGACAGACAGACAGACAGACGGACGGAAATTCAAAAACCACTTTTTCGGATTCAGGGAGTCATGAAACGTCAAGATTCATCAAAATCTCGAGTTCGATTTTTTTGACGCTCACCATACTTTCTCTACCTGTAAGATAGAGAGAAAGTAAAAAAAAAGTATTTCGGGCTATGAAACGTCTACATCCTTGATTTGATTTTTTCGTCGATCACAATACTTTATTTTGAGTGGGTGCGAGAAAGTAAAAAGCGACTAGATATTTGTCAGAAAGCAAATAAATAAAACTACCTCTTTTTTCTTGTTTTTATAAAGTAATGAAACAACCTTTCAAGTGCGTTTTTTGCTTTTCATTTTGGTGAATACTTATCTGCCAACCAATAATAGAATACAGGGATAAAATTTAATAATATTGGTAGACGTGGCATGTGCAATGGAGCGTCGGGAAGGTATCCGAGAACAAATATCTTCCAGTTCCTCTGTGAAAGGAATTGAATGCCTCGAGTGTTTTTACGATATATAAGGAAGAGCTTCCCCCTCCCTCCCCCCCCCAATCAAGAATTGAAAGGAGACCGGCAACTAAAAAACTTATTCATTGAAATCTATATTGAAATTCTATAAACTTAAAAGCTTGCAAATAAAATGTTAAAAATATATTCTTAAAAATAGCTATTAATTTTTACTCCACATCCTACTACCCGTCCAGACTAGCCACACTTGAAGTTATTCTAATGGAGTAGGCATAAATAAGGTAGAGATTTAAAGGAAGTGTACCCGCATTTGTGTGGAGCAAAAGTGGTCATTTTTCTAGAAAAAAACACCCCTAGTAGTCTACTAATATTCGAACCCCGACCTTCCTATTAACGGAAAACCAAACTAGATGTGTTTTAAGTTTAATTCGCGTGCTTATCACTATGTGTTAAAAAAGTGGATTTAAAACTCGGAATTAACTAACGTTCTAATGCTCTTTTAACTACCTACGTTCTTATTAAAATTAAAATTGATATCTTTAAAATCATTATTTAGATTATGTTTAAAAAAATTTGCTCTATTTCTCCATTGTCCAAAAAAGTAATTATGAAAAGAAAGTATATCTTTCTTTCCTTAGTTATTTATTTTTAGACAGTGAAGGAATACTTTTTTAAACATAATTAAGTCGAGCCATTGTCATCAAATTTTAAATTTAGACTGTTTTGTATAAATTACTGCCATTTACATTTGGTCTACAGTTAAGCTAATCCCAGCGCCAGGAGAGTTAACAAGAAAACTCTTTCCATCATTTTTGGATACAAAATTGCATGACATTTAAAAATTGTTACTTTTATATAATCCCAATTCTTTCATATGTTTTCCTATTTTTATATATTGAATGTGGCTTATAGCTTTGTATTTTATTTTGCGAACCAAACATTTTTGCTTGATCTTTTCAAAATAAGTGGAAACCATTGATTTCACTTATAATTAATGTAGTTAGGCAAACCTTATTTATTAATAAAGTTTTATGGAAGTTATACGTATGTATCCAGTTTCATTTGATTGAAAGAGTTTTCCATTCGAAATTCCTAACACATCCGACCTGATTGGCATGATTCACTGACACTAACTCATCAAATACTAACATCAATCTAAGGAACTGCTGGAATAGCAAGACATTTATTTGTTTTTGAAATAGTTTCTAACACTTAAAATAGTTAGTTCATATTAACTTAGTGAAGGAATGGGGAAAAAGGCACCTAATAGAATACTTGACCTAGATATTTACCATCAAACTCCATCTCACCTGTGCGACAAAAAAAAACAAAAAACAAGCCTAACGTATTTAGCCACAAGCCCACTGGGGCAAGTTTGAAATAGAAACATTGGTTTGAAAGTTATAAGGGTGCTCACATAAACACAGTAATCAGTCTAATCACATTAGTTCTTTGAGAGCAGAATCTATTAAGACAATCTGGTCGGTAACATCCTTTTCCGTTTCTCATTAAAAATAAAACTCCATGGTGTGAGCCCGCAAGTAAACTATACCGACCAAGCGGCCGCCACCGTTAATGATGATAGTGCCAGAATTTGCGGATAGAGAATGTGGAGAAAATATTGTGATCTTGGGAATTTTCTACCTGGTGATGACCTATCTTTACGTGCTCTTTAACTAAAAAAGTCTTACAATTATGTTTTTTTCCTTTTGTATATCGGTAGCTGGGCTACAGCCAAAACAGTTTAATGTATTCCGCTCAAACATGATATCTAGATGTTACATAATCATACTGCTGGACAAATAGTGATTTTAATTCCATCCTTAAAATTGTAGAGAATTAGAGATTGATTTTGCTAGCAGATCTAAGGATTTTGTTCAAATACATAATGCTCAAATGGTTTTTAACATGATAAGTAGCATTGTACAACTTTTTCTGATATTAATTGAATAGTCATCAGTCATCAGCTTGAGTGGCCGTATGGTCTAACGCGCTACTCTCGCAGTAGACTAGACTGCCGATGACGCGGATAATGATGTTCTAATCTCAGTCGGGTGTACTATGGGTGGTTTTTCCAAAATGGTTCTCCACTCTCCATCGACGCAAATACGGGTAAACTTTCTTGTAATTAGTACATAGGCATATAACCTTAATGGGTAGTAAGACGCGGTGCTAATTTTCTTTCAACAGTCTGATATTAACTGATTTTGAATAATTTGAACTCGTTCGAAAATTTCTTTTTAGAATGTTGTTCAAAATGGGTCGTGGGGAAGTAAACCTAGGAATACAAGCTTATGTTATGTTGATTTCTTAAACTAATTTGATCGTAGCTGATTTTTGAAAAAAATGATTTTTTTAAATGGCTTTAACAACTTAATTTCAATATTTTATCAAAAAATAGTTTTACTTGAATAACAAAATGACGCGTTTGTTTTTATAAGGTAAAATAATTTTAGCGTATGTTTTACTAATAACAGATTTTTAAACATTTTGTTACAAACTATAACAAATTAAATAATTTTATGTGAAGGTATGTACGATAATGTAGTACCATTTATTCATTAGTAAAGTCTAATTTCATTTCTGGCTATCAATTAGATAAATAATCTGAGGTAAGTTAACAGATAGAAGAAGCTGTTCGAACAAATACATCAAAATCCTCACAGCTCAGCTGTCAGATTCAGACGTGACAACCGCCTGTCCAGCCCAGCCGTAGAAAAGGGATGAGCTGCTGAACGGTGATACTGAAGTAGAAGGGATGATCTAGTCTTGATGAAGAGGGAACTTAAGAGCACATAAAGTGTATTAACNGCGAGTCAATGAACTTGTCGGGCGTAGTTTCGAGTCCTGGGAAGAGTGGAGCGACATAACTAGGGGGGTGAAAGATGCCCAGGTTCCGCAGAGGGGGTTTTGTAAGGTGACTGGAGGTAGGTCATACACGTGTGCTTGTGAGGGGAGAAGTTGGGCTGTAAAGGGGAAAAGTTGGTAGAATTAATTTTTAGTATAGTTCCTGGCAAAACCTTATCTTAGCCCGCCTCGATAAACTAGATTAATGTGTTCATAATAGTCGGATAGCAATAGTATGAATCTTACATGGCAGTTCAAAATACTAATAAATCTGTTTTTTGGTGGTCTCTTTTGACAGATATTCATTTTGATAGCTCTAAGATACATCAAGTCGTCAATTTCGACTACGCCATATTTATTATTTCAACCAACTGCCTACTCACCTAAGCAAATAAATGATACGGTGCACCGCAAAAATTCTTTCTCTTATCTTAGAATAGAGACATAAAAGAAACTCGTAAGATTTTTTAAATGAAATAACATACATTGTTACCGAAACATTCCACCAAAGAGCGTAAATGAAATAATATATAGTTTCTTCTTTTTTTCACCGCGTCTTACTAACCGTTCGGGTTATACACTTGTGTACTAATTACGATGACGATTTAAGGGCTTAGGGAGATTATTTTTTACATGAAGTGTGCCCGCATTTTCGTAAAAGATGAATGGAATATTATTTTGGAAAAAAAAACACCCTCAGTTCACCCGACTAAGATTCAAACCTCAATCTTCTCTTCATCGGCAGTCTAGTCTACTGCGAGAGTACCTAGTGCTAGACTATGGGGCCACCGAAGGGGGTAATGAACACTGTTACAGAAACATTTAGAAAAGATGAACATCTCTGTTTACCGAAGAGTATAGGAATCAATTTAATGTTGCAATGTGTCCCATAAAAAATATATATGTTTGTTTATAACTCGGAAACTATTGGTTTTATAAAAACATATTCAAAATTAACATATTTTTATATTTAATAGTACAACTTTACAGTGATGAGCTATTTAATATCTTAAATAGTTGCGGAGATGATCAAAGTTGTAAATTTCTGCTTCTCTAAAATACCCTTAAAGTAATTTTCATGCGAAAACAAGAATTGTCATTTTATTTGTAATGTTATATAATGCCTAGATACAAAATTTAATCAAAATCATTGGATTGTATTTTGAGAAAATTGAATTTATCTTTTTTTGCCTTTCAGTAAACTACCTACCCTTAATTTTAAGGTTAGATATCTACAGTATTTCCAAAACTCCTTGGTGAAGCCCTGTGAAAACCCTACATACCAAGTCTTGGCCTGATTGGTAAAATTGTTTCGGCTCTAGGCCAAGATACAGACAGACAAATAAACAGACAGATGACATCGCAAAAAGCAATGTTTGGTTTCATGGGGCTATGAAACGTCGACATTTATTAAAATCTCTAGCTGGATTTTTTTTTGACGATCACAATACTTCTCTCTCTGAGGGGTCCAGTGAAAGTGTAAACAAAGCTAAGAGTTATAGAAACCCTCTCTCTCGTCTTAGACTTTTACCAAGAAGAACTAAATTTAATAATGGAATATAGTATACTTCTAAACAAGGTGGTTTCTCAACCTATACACATGTTTATACTGGTACGTTTCCTTAAATTTCCTCCTCCTCGTCCTATCTTCTTAGACTACATAATTAAAGTCACCGGTAGTCATCACTGGCACTAAAGCGTTAGAATAATTTTTTTTTTCACGTGGAAATAACTTTTATTATTGGTTAATTTTATTTAACTAGAGCCACCGTAATTTAAAAGGTATTCAGTAAAATTTCTTATAACCGAAATAAAGGGGGCCGAGCCCGTTTCAGTTAAGCAAATTTTCGGATATGAAATTAATATCCTTCTGAAGAGTCAAAAAGTAAAAAAAAAACTATAGATTACATAACATACATAGTTACAGAAAATTATTTGTTGTATATGTATGTACATACAGTATTTAAATAAATAGTTATTCAATATTTGTCAAAGTTAAATACCCAATAAAACTAAATTTATCATTTATTCTTAAAAAAAAAAGTCTGAAATTTTCTTTTGACTAATTTTTTCGATTTGTTTATCTTATGTATGGACATGTGAAGAAGATGCTTGAAGTGGAGATGGCAAGTAGGAGGCTAAGAGAAAGATCCAAGGATAAAAAGAGCGTGGAGGAGTGTGGAGTGGAGAGGAGTGGATCGGGCTGGCGTGGAGGAAGTAAGGTAGTGGGAGGACAGAAATAAATGGAGAGGCTTATGTCCGAGACAGACCCTGCCAGTGGCAAGAAACTGTGCGTGATGATGATGATGATGATTATTTCTTAACCTTTTTTTGGTTGTTCATCTACCAAAAAAAAATCAAACAAAAATTCTGCTAGCCGCCTGTTTCGAATATACCGGGTTTCAGATATTATAGGTCCGAATATGGTGAGTTTGACCGTACTTATATTGAGTTTTCAGGTCACGTTACTATTTTTTGAAATCCCAACCTTCTGAGGCTGGAATTTCCAGCGTGGTCCTGCTCCACGGACTCATCTCTTGCGATGAGTGCTACGACTATCACGACCACTCAATAGAGGGCAGGGTAATCTTGTAGTTATAGGAGTCAAAACACGTCCGTCCCAAATGCGAGCGAAACCAACCCTCTCGTATAAGAATCCGATTAATATGTAAATTTCAGAGAGGGTTTTTGCTAAAAACAATTAGCTTTACCTTCTTTCACCGAGAGAAAAATAATAATTAATCCTTACGAATCTCGTATTATTTACATAAAATAATCCTAACTTACATTAAATTAATTCTAACGTCGTACTAACAAAATGAAATGTTTTCCTTCTATAATCTCTTTTTTTAAGCACCACGTCTTACTACCCATTCGGGCTATACACTTATTTAATAATTACACTGATGGTTTTAGGGATCAGGGAGGTTTTATTGATAGGAATTATACCAACATTTGCGTGGAGGGAGAGCGGAAAACCAATTTAGATAAAATCTCAGTGAACTAGACAGAAATTTGAACCTCGATCTAACCGTCATCGGTAGTCTGGTCTATTGCAAGAAAAGCGCCTTATACCATGAGGCGACCGAAGTGGGCTATATACTTTATTCTAAAAGTGTTATTCTTCAACTGAAATTTATATTTTTTTATATTCTTATGCGATAGGATAGTATTAATATCAATTTTTCAGTCAAAACAATACATTTTTAACCATCCATCACACTTTAAATTAATACCAACATTACAATGAAACTAAATAAATGGTAAAACAAAGCATAATTAACTTTATAACGTAGGTAGAAAAACTATGGACTTTCATAATGAAAGTATATAACTTAGCTATCAGAGAAGTAAGATACACTAATTATTACATAACCGACTTACCAGTTGAATGGAACACTCAAAAGGAAAATGTTATTTTGTATAACTACAAAACAAAGTTAAGTCAATTCTGCTGAGCGTTAATGTTTGATGAAAATGAAGTGAAGTTCTTAAATAAAATCTAACTTCTTTTTAAATGATAAACTTAAACGCTATAAAAGAATATTGACATAGCCATCTATTTTTCAGCTATAAACTTTCAATTTTTTTTTGTACGATCTTTGCTCTTCATGGTTTAATGACTTTATTCAGTTGTATGGGTAGTATTAAGAGTGTGCCGGAGGTTTTTAAAACAAAATGTAGAGATGCTTGAAACGTTCACAAGGTTTTACGGTCTAGTTCGATGCTGACAGATAAATAAGTTTGTTCTGTGTGTTGTATGGCTTCTTAAAACGATTGTTCATGCTATTTTTTCTTTGCATCTCACTCTCCGACCAGGCAATAACTACATTAATAAGATAGGGATTGGTAAGATGGAGTTTAGAAGAAATGTTTCCAAATTTGTGTGAAGGGAAATTAGAAAACTTTTTAAGGAAAAACAGCTTCGGCACACCCGGCTGAGATTTGAACTCCAATCTCCCAATCACCTGCAAGCTCACTGGTTCGAGTGTCCTATTTTTAATATTGTTTTTTTTAAGTTTTTTTTTAGAAAAAAAGCAGAAGTTGAAAAGAAAAATAATCCTGTAAAAAAAAGCACTAACAATTTCATTGTACAAAGGTCAAAAAAAGAAAATTCCTTCTTATTCGCTGGCAAACACAAACAAAATTAAGAACTTTTAAAAGTACGGCAATTGCTGACCTTCCAAAGGGATTGATTGACGTCTGTCTACTTCTATTAAACAGATATTTTTTAATATAAAATAAAATCCATCTTTATTTGAAAAAAACTGTACACACACTTAAGAGTTGTGTTTTATGACTAAGTTGATAACATAACAATGTCGGAATATCTATTATCTAATACGATATTTTATGAAGGTAACTTAGAAAAGTTGGACAGTAATATTTTATTTGTCAAATTCTTTATAAAACTTTTTAAATACCTTATATTTTCTCAAGTGATACACATTTTAAACTTTTTTAATAACATTTAACCTTTTAAAAATCCAAGTTTTGTTTATTATCTTCCTTTTAACTATTGACGACAGAGTGTTTATGATTTTAACAGTAATATTATTTTATTTGTTCAATATTTATTTAACTTTTTACTCCATTCATTGTTATCATAACTTTTTTTTAAGTTTACTTGTTGTCTTATATCAAGAAAATTAAAAAGAAAGACTACTGGTTTCAATGATAAAAATAAAAGTAATGGTTTTAATTTTCGGTTAAATCAGGAGTTTATTGATTGTTTTTAAAAATAAACACTACATTAAACAATCTAAAACGTGATACGAATTAAGATTGCTTCTAGTGAAAGCTTATAAATTCTTTAATCTACCCAATTTTAATTTCATGGTAATGTTTATAATAATAAATCCCATAAATGGCATGTATTTTGAATTCTACGGACGTTCATTAACACATAATTACTACGAGAATTATCCAAACTGACAATAAAACTAGCTTACACATTTCACAGCACTGTTCGAATGATTTGATTTCATACTAATCACCGCACTTTTTTAATGGGTTAATCTATGTTAAAAAGTGTAAACAAATAGTCTCGGTTTTTATAAAATTAGTATCATCATGCGGTTCGTTTTATAGTGTACCTTAACTGGGTTAATTTGTTTATAATTTAGCATTCAAGATTAAAATAATAAATTGAACCGTGTTGGTATAGTTCAACTTGAATTGTAGGCCTACTGTGAAGCATTATGAACACCTTAATGAGCATTTGTGACAAACATTTCCTTGATGTGAAAGATAATTCAATTCGATGATTATCCAATTTTTGAAAAAATATTAGTTAAAGTGTATTTTTAAGATTTTATTAAAAGTTTAGAAAATATTATTACGCTTGGAAACTTTTAAGAAAACATTTGTTATGGGCGAAGTGAGAGTATTAACTGAAGTTGATTTTTCTGTTTAATATTGTTTTACCCAATTTTACTCTATCTAGGTAAAGCTCTATTAAGTTGCATTCGTTAATGTTTAACGTTATGAAACTATTTAGTTGATTTTAATAAAAATTGCGGGAACAAAGTGTGTTTTCATAAATATTTTTGTACTTTTAGCTAGTTTCATTTATTAAAAACTTTATGTGGACTAATTTTTTAAACTTTTAACTATGCAAAGTGTTTATATAGTTTTCAGATTTTTCCAAAAAGGTTGTTTGTAAAGCTCTAATAATCACCAAGGGCACGTGGGGAAAGGAAGTATCGTCTCGAATGTGTGGTGAATGATAGGTCGGAGTTAAAGACCCAGTCAGGTAGAATGAGGCGCCCCCCTCCACTCTTATAAATGGTTTCATACATTCCCATTAAATAAAATACTATTGTATTCTATATTAATTCAATCTTTCTCATCTCCACCCCAGTAATTTAGATTACCCGATATCCCGGACGGGTAGTAAGAAGCGGAGATCGAAAAAAACCAATAGTAATTTTTTAGAACTGTGTCTTACCACCCGTCCGGAATATACTAATTACGCTAATGTGTTAGGGATGATGGAGGTTTAATATTTTATGAAATGTAACCGGATTTGCGTGGAGGGAGATTGGAAAATAATTTAGGAATAAACACCTCCAGTGCACCCAATCAGTTTTCGAACCCCAATCTACACGTAATCGACAGTCCAGTCCATTGCGAGAGTGAGGCCTTAGACCAGCGGTCGATAACCTACGGTCCGCGGGCTGGATCCGGCCCACCAACTGATTCCATATGGCCAGCAAAATATTTAGCAAACAAACAATTGCTTTCATAAAATCAGATAAACAACTAATTACTATATGAGAAATATAAATCTGAAATTTTTTGCTAGCTATTATTTCTCAACCAGCGAACCAAATTTTGTTTTAACCTATACGGCCCACGATACCAAAAAGGTTGCCTACCCTTCCTTGCCTTAGACCAGGGGTATTCAACCTTTTTATGTCCAAGGGCCAAAGTTTCTGTATCTTGTTTGCTCACAACGCTTTACTGACACATTCCTATTAGTTCATTCTTATACACTTCCAGTGGGCCGCCAAAAATGTTAACACGGGCCGCTAGTGGTCCGTGGGCCACGGGTTGAAAACCCTTGCCTTAGACCATGTGGCCTAGTACGTAATAGTTGTATTAAAGATTCTAGGACATCTTGAGGGACCTAATCATTTTGAAACCTATTGAGCGAGTATGGTATATCTAGTTTGTATACATTAAACCATCCGCTATCAAACTTCTCGCAGGTTTATAAACGGTAGAATAAATGTCTCCTTCATTTGTTAAAGCCGTGTCTCTCTCTTCAAACGAGTTCTTCCCATGATTTCACCCTGGAGAGCTGTTTTTATCTTTGCTAAGTGTACACTCAAAGGTAGTTACCCTTTATCAGACGTAATGGTGCTGGAAGGAACGTGTCTAGTGAACTTGACATTAAGTATCTTCTGCAGTTATATAAAACAACTTAGAGCACAAACTAAGATTCTCGTATTCGAAACATTGTAGTGTAAGAACAAGTTAAGCCTCTAGTATGTTAAACTTTGAAGTACAGAATTAAAAAAAAATTATATTTTTGATTTTCACCGCATATACAATGCATTGAACCCTCGATTTTACGGATCCCAATTTTATGGATTGGGCTTTTGTGATCACGAAAGGGCATGAATCACCCTTCCATTGACCTTGCCTAATGTACACCACTCAAAACCGGCTTAATCTTGTTTTATAAATGATTGACAATGATCTTAAGCTTTTAGTTTTTTTAAACTTTGAAATTAGAAAATTTAATGCAAATTCTGCACTGTTCTTTTAGATTTGTATGATAATACTTTACTACGTTTTAATGAAAATGCAATACTAATGAAAGACAAATGGTTACGTGTATTTTTCAATCCACTAATCTTTACCTCTATTTAACGGAATTTCTAATTTAACCCCCTTCCCCCAATTTTTCGTAAAATCCAGTGTTTACTGTATTATTTATGTCTGAAAAAAAATTGAGTTCTTTTATATATTATTTAGTAAGCTAAATTAAGCAAGTAAGTAGAGCAAATATTTATTTCACAATTACCTAATGTGTTTCTATTTAGTAAATACATTTGACAAATTTTCCTGTTTAGCAGGGGAAAAGACAAATTATTAAAACAGGTGGTATGTGTGTGCTCCTCGGGTACTAAACGTGATATAATTATGGGCATGGGTAGGGACATCCCTTGTTTATATTAATTGTTATTTTATTCCGAATACAACACAAAAATAACAACTAAATGAGCTACACTTATTATTGTATTCATCACAAGACATTGTTATGATAATAAAGTCTCGTAGATTACCTTGGGCAGGACATGCTGCGCGAATGGGAGAATCCAGAACTTTGTTCAAGGTATTTACTGGAAAACCCAATGGGACTAAACCATTGGGAAGATCTAGACACAGATGGGAGGATAACATTAGAATAGACCTGAAAAAGATAGGGTGTAATGGTTAGAGCTAGCTCAAGATAGGGATAGGTGAAGTACTTTTGTAATTATGGCAATAAACTTTTGAGTTACTAATCTCATTGAGTAAGTAATATAATATGGTTTATTTTGGAGGCAATTATGTTGGCACTATAAAATATATACCTTAACATGTGGGATCAACCTCAGTGGTAGATAGAAAGTCATCAAAACAATGAAAAACACGTGTCCCATTTGACCTTGCTTCCAAGTTATAGTCATGTTTGTACTCCAGTGATGTGGAGATACTTTACATTAATAGTAAGTGCTCAAAACGGACACCTCCGGCCTGAATACAAGCTTGCATTCGTTGCGTCGTAGAATGTTACCCACATACCAAGTGTTTGTCAGATTCGTTGGCAGCCTTCTTTCATACGTTGACGAAGCACGAGTACCTCATTGCAGCCAGTGAGTATTGAATAAACAATAATGATTTCCATTAGGGTTGGATTTAACTCCGAAGAAACGTTAAAGGGAAACATGTTTATTGATAACTTTTTTCATTGTTTTGGAGTTTCCTGTCAACTATCAAGTGGGTTCCCTCATATGACGGTACCTCTTGTGTAACTTAAGTGTAGCCACGTAAATGGGGACATTTCAAGGATATAAAGATATTTTACCAACTGTTCAAAAAATATAAATATGGTATTTATTTGGTGTAACAACTAGGGAGGAAATAATTGATTTATTCTACTCATCAGCCATCACATCAACTACTTTTCCTGATGGCATTTGACAAATAAATAAATATAGTAAATTATTTCTTACAGAACATTGTGGGAGTTTCGAAATTTATTTTGGCTTGGACAGATAAAATACATTATCTACAAATATTTTTCAAAAAAAAAAAAAAAA
>CABFWB010000720.1:174342-209773 GCA_902151455.1 Timema bartmani | reverse complement strand
ACACACACACACACACACACTACTGTACAGTATGTGCTAAGCAAAACTAAAACTAAACAACAAAACAAATAAACTCGCACATCACAAAAATATTGCTACGACCGAATCACTAAGAACAACGCACGTAACCTCTCGAGAGGTTCGACCTTGACTAACAGTACAGAACTGTACGTGTAAACAAATACGTATGGGTGAGCAGAGGAGGGGGATGGGCGTGAAGAAGGGTACTGACCGCATTTCAACGTTGCCTCCCCGGTTTCCAAAAATAGAACAACACGGTGCTGCAGCTAGAAGTAGGAAAGCAATACTGCACAGTACATTACAACTTAAGAAAAGTTTGAATTAACCAAAGCAAAATTCGTATTATCAGCGATTTTTTAACATTGTTTTAATATAGAATTCACGGGACCGGTCAAAAAAATTCGAATTAAAGACAATTTCTAATTGCGGAAGTTCAAATTAGTCAGGTTCCACTGTATATACTTCTTTATTTAGAGCATGAGCTGGATGAAGAATGGAAACAGGCTTATTGTGAGGACAAGTTCTGGATCGATAATGTATAAGGGAATATAGAATGAAAATATGCTTAACACTGACAGTCAGCACATAACGTACGCTTACACATAAAGGCCAAACTTAAGAACCTTTTAGAAAAAAAATCATAATTTTTTAGTGGCCAAAATTGACGGCATTTTAATATATAATTAGTGTTATTGTAAAGTTATTTACAATATCTATCAGAAGTGACAGCTACAGGTCACATGTCTTGCTGTATGAATACTTGAAAAAAGATCTAGGATCTCTTTTAACTTATCAGAGAAGGTCCTTCCTATGAAAATTGGACTGTGCATACTATAGTCATTTCTTAGTAAACCCAGGATAAATTGAGTTATGTGTCATGCAAATCATCAAGTCAAGTTGAGCTTTGAGTTAATCGGGAATATTAAAGTGGTAAATGATGGTAATCTCATTTTGTCTTAGTATAGTGCTTGTTTTATTTAGTAATATTTGTTTTATGTAGCTTTCCTCCTTGACCTCAATTGATTAATTTTTACCTTATTTTAAAATGTATTACAATATTAAATTTAGTTTATTTTTCCTAAAATACTTGTAAGCTAGCCGAGTAATTGAATAAAAATAACATAAATTCAAGATTGTTGCATATTTTATAATAGGTAATCAATTGATACAAAAACTTTATAAAGGGTAATATTTAATATCTTCAAATTTTTCTTAGCTACTTTAATATATTTATACATGATAAATCTTCAGTTATAACCTTTCACAGATATTATTAATGGTAGTAAAATAATAATGTATTACTACCTTAATTCTAAGCTGACTGAAAAATATAGGTTTGTAGTTTTTAAGCCATCCTTCCTAAAGTATTCAGGGGTTATATTATTATTTTTGAAATCGTAACAATATTATCAATTTGAACAAATAATCTTACTCTGAACTAGTTTAAGAATGGTGCTACTACGGTATATTATATTTAAAGTTCACAATAACCTTTATTTACAAACAAAGCTATACCGTTTTAACATTAGCTTAGAAAGAAACATAATTCAAATATTAGATGACCCGAAAGAAAAGAAATTTCTGAGAGCTCAAAGAGGAGGCAGAAGAGCATTGGAGCTCTAAGTTCACTGACAAAAGGAATAGACCTGTCATAAGATAGAACACCTAATAATAATAAATCATAACATTACTAAGATTTAAAAGCCTCTACGGTCACACGGTTTAGGGCGTCACTCTCTCAAATAAGTGGATTGCCAGTGGTGGGGAAGTAAAGCTTTGGGGTTGAGTGTCAACATAATGTACTGACTACTATCTTATTGATTTAGTTTTAAAATATGGTGATCTTTCTAGTAGACTAAGGATAATATTCTATTATGAATGAATGCAGATTGTTTGTCAAATATTTTCAATAATAATTACTTCCGAGTTATGGAAAGGACTTAGTGCAGCCTTTTTACTTCAAACTTTGATGACTTGTGTTTATCTATTCAATATCTTGCTCGATAAAGACCAATATTCACTGGATTAAAAATATCTTTGACACAGATTACATTTTTAATTACTCCATGACAGGTAAGATAACAGAGATAGAAACACTGCTTGTTTGTTCAACATTTTTCAAATGACTTGGACTTAAACCATTCAAATATTTAAGTATTTGGTTTCCTCTCTAAAATGTTCTTATCTTTTACCAAATCCCTTCATTCATAAGATGAATTCCTTCATCTCTTCTTCAGTGAAAGGATTCAAAAGGTTTTCGTCTTAAAATTTGTACAGTACATTTCTTCTTCCCCCTTTCCTTAAATATTTTTCAGATCTCTTTTACTAAAGGCCTGTCTTTTCGTTTCTCGTTTCCCCTTATATTCTGCGGCTTTTCTTTCTACAAACTTTGCTCTTTATAACGTTGTATCAAACCTACGTTTAATTTAATAATGAAAAGGCGTTGTTTGTTGGTTCTGGTGTTTATGAACTATAATATACTCTTTTAAACAGTTTAATAGCTTATTTTATTTTTTGTAATAAATAGACTCGAAAAATACATTTTGAAGTTTCATTTGGCTACTAGTTTTTTTTTTAATTTCTTTAAAAGTTAGAGTTTGGCATTAATTCATCTTTTGTAATGCTTCATTGCTAGTGTTTTAAAGTATTTGAAAACTTTTAGTTAGCTGGGTTATCGTTTTAAATACGTTTAACAAATTACCTTAGTTTCTTATGAAGGTTCAGAGGCCATACTTTTAAATCTTTATACATAGTTTAGTAAAGTTAACAAAGATTTGAGCCAATTATTGTATAGCCATCAAAAAGTTTGACAAAAAAATTAAAAAAATTGCTTTGGTAAAATGGAAAGTTTTGATATATGCTATGTTTTGATTAATAACATTTAAACTGTACCACGGTTAGATCGATTAATACTTTTCAACTTTATAAAAGAATATATTAGTTTTAATTAATAAAAAGCTTTATTTGTTTTTTAAACCCAAATCATTTGTTTAATTCGATACACGTGGCCGAGCATATAGAAAGGTTAGTTTAAGGTTTAAGATATTCAGATTCGAATTTAGCTATAATTGCTTAAAATAATCCTCTTGTCTAAGTAAACAATAAAAAATTCCTAGCACTATGAGTTGGACGAGCAGTAATAGATGTCTGTCCTTAGTTATTTTATAAAGGTTGTTCTGATAAAACAATGTTTAGAAAGTAGAGGCCAAATCTTTTAGTAATGCCTATTAGTTTGCTCACTCTCTTGAATTATCTGTGTTTTAAACAAGAATGATTAATAATAATGCGATAGTTTTCACCAACAAAATTTGGTTGGTATATGTTATAATTTGTTTAAAATAAGGCCAGATAATAATTATAATTCTAACCTTTTACTATTAAAACAAAACTAGCAAACCCGCACGATACTTAGATAAAAAAATAGCCAGTAGTTCCAGAGATGCTTCTGGGGAGGGCGGGAGTGGGTGGAGGAAGTTGAGGGGGATTATTTTGGGTAAGTTATCAAGGGGCCCATAGCCCCAGTGGTTCTGGAAAGAGGTCTGGGGAAGAAGGGTGGGGAAAGGGTGACCTATTCAACTTCTTGTAAAAATTGTTGTAATTTGAATAGCGGTTGAACTTCTTCAGTTCAATAAATGTATATTAGAATACTCATTTGTCAGTTTGAACCCATAAAATAGGTCAATACTGGGTTTGACCAGAACATACACTCTCACAAAAAGAGTTAGATAGCACATATAATAGGTCAATACTGGGTTTGACAAGAACATACACTCTCACAAAAAGAGTTAGATAGCACATATAATAGGTCAATACTGGGTTTGACCAGAACATACACTCTCACAAAAAGAGTTAGATAGCACATATAATAGATTTTCCCTGAAAAACTTTTATTTGTAACTTTATTTTTTATTTAGCACCGCTTCTTACTACCCATTCGGGTTATACGCTTAAGTACTAATTACACTAATGGATTAGGAATTGGTAAAGTTGAATTTAGAGGAAGTGAACCCACATATGCGTGGAGGGAGAGTGGAAAACCATTAAGGGAAAAACACCCTCAGTTCAACCGACTGAGATTCGAACCTCGATCTCCCCGTCCTCAGTGGTCTAACTCAACACGACTAGCGCGTTAGCCAACTACGCCACCGAGGCGGATAATTTATTTGCAACTAAAATTTACACTCTGTTTACCCTGAATACGCTATGAACCTAACATAAAAGCTATAATACGGTAGCATAATGTAAGGTAAGAATGGTAAGCGAGGTAAACAAGGTAAATGAAGGGTAAATCTAATAATTATTTGATATGGTTTTAGTAGGAGTTTTTTTTTTATTAATGGTGCTACTTTTCAAATTATTTTCAATCAAACTTTTTTGTTTGACTGAGGCTATTCTAAAAATGTCCAAATATTTGTATTCAATATTTGAGGATTTTTAAATTAGATAAGTTTCAAATCCATTTATTACATTTTTTGAGATCGATATCCAGCCTTCCCGATAGGAAGCAATAGTTTCAATCACGCAAGCAGCTCTGGATAGTTATATTTGAGACAAATATCTGCAGCTATTAATCTCCCTAAATACAAAAATACGTTCCATAGCGTTTCAAAGCGAAGTCAGAAGATATGCAAACACTTTAATATCTAGTCCAGCGGTTACCGGGCTTCTTCAGATCGCGGACTTCACCCCCTGAAGCCAATAATAATTCGACGTGGATCATCTAATCTCCCCCACCACAGGAGGTATGATTATAAGCCTATGCACACATTTCTAGCACTCTACGTAACCCATTTAATATTAATTTAAAAAAATGTATTTAGCAGGAAAATAATGGGGAAATAACACATTTTTAAGAAAATTGTGAATAACGAATATTTTTTATATGATGTCGACCTCGGTGGTTTCTTAATAAAGTGCTCACTTCAGGACCCGATGTTTGTGGGTTATAAACCAGCTAGGGGGAATGAATTTTTCTTGGGTGATAAAAATCCATAGCACAACTTCCTTCGGTGGGGAAGTAAAGCCATTGGTACCATATCAATTGTGGCATGTAAAAGAACCCTGGAAGGTATGTGAAAATACCTTTCCCGGCAAAATATGTAGGCCTTATCGCTCATGGAAATTATCGTGTGATGATATAATCAACTGGTTCCGAAAATGCACGTAAAATATTTTGAATAAATAAAATAATTTTAGATGACGTGGTAGGAAAAAAGTCTTACTACTGAATATACTTGGAAAAACCTATAAGGACATCATGTGTATTTTTAAGAAGCACATTGTTTATTTATAAAACGCATATCCCCTTTAAATATTAATATTCCGTGCGTAAGACACAAACAAGCAAAAGACGTTATTGTCAAATCTCTAGTCGTGCAATGATGAATACGTATTCCCATAGAACACTCATTTTTTATGAAGTCATTAAAGACTATTGTGCTACTATAAAGTATAACAAAAATACTGCACAACATTAGAATAAAGATAAAATTTCGCCAAAGTAATTCCAGTCATTTATCTCCTGACTCTCTCATTTCCTCCTTCCCATCCTCTTGACTTTTTCTAGAGTGAACCACTAGAGGACTGGAGTTTGTGTTTGCTGAAATACGTGTCACTGTTTGTTCGGGGTGGCCACTGCATACAATGACTTATTTTAAGATATTTAATAAAAAGGGGACATTTTAATAACCACACCATAATTTGACTTGAGATATGGTGAAAAACCACGTAAACTGTAAGGACAGTGGGAAGATCTGGAAGTCATAGACCATCTAAGACTTGAGTTAGTAAGCTACCTGATGCGGAAATTACCACAAGTCTCACTCTCTCTATATATTTCCGGAAGAGGTCTGTCAAGGACTGGAGTCAAAGTCCGAGATTCCATAGACAGCAATGACTCCAGCGACCGGAGCCTAGCCCCGATATGCCGGCAAGCAAAAAACCATACCAACATTGAGTCAAGCATGCGAAGGATGACTGGTTCGTCTAAGAATACCCATGTCCTCAAAACACTTGGAAATAAGTTTAATCCTAGGTCGGTACTGGTGGACGACCGGGGCATAAATTATTGTCCTGAAGGTTAGCTATCTGGCAGTCATCCAGTTCGGTCAATAGCAGCACAATACCTTAGATAACATTATTACTATTAGCACCGCGTCTTACTACCTGTTCAGGTTGTACGCACTTCATGTAATGTGTAATGGTAGGGTGATTGTTAGATTAAATGGAGGAACTACAGTTTAACGGGGAATCCAAACCACGATGGAAGCCTGGCATTCCTCACATTCACAAGTTGGGACTAATACACGTCATGTCAAAGGTAAAGGAAGGGTTTGGCAATCGGATAAATCTGTGCCGAGACCGAGGATTGAATACCGGAACCCCAATACAGAAGTCCGACACCTTACTCCTGGACCACCAGATCACCTACTATCAATAAAAGTACCCCGTAAGTTAACCAGGAAAACGTGTGGCATTCCTGCAAGTAAATGCAAAAAACTGCATTAGTTTTAGTTAGATTTTAGTTAGATTAGTACATAGTAATTAGTATTAAGGAACCTCCATCTTATGTAGAACTAAAAATAATTGGTAATATAATAACAATACTATATAGAGGAGTATTAGAAAAGAAAATAGGAAATATGACTCGAAAAATATTAGACTTAGAGTTAAAGATTATGTACAAGAAATAAATGAAATAAACCAATAATACAAAAATTTATTCCATTCTGCCATAATTCGAAACCTCGACTCAAGAGATAGAATCAAGCAAAGAACCAACTTTGTCGGTAAATGGATTTATTATTACTCGCGCTAGTGGGACACGTGGACAAATACGTCAGTCTCATCTTATTTGGGTTGTCGATGACAAGAGGTTGGGGTACTAATACCGGCTGCGTGTACCGCATTTTTGCTACCCGAACAAAGATACATTTCCTTTTTTTCTGCCCTACTTCTCCTTAGTTAATATCGTAAATATGTAGATAGCTCCAACAGGCAGTAATACACGATGCACAAAAATAAAATAAAAAATAGACGTACGTACTGCAAATAATGGGCGTAGGAGACTATATTTGTACTTTAATTTTGTTAGTAGATTTTTTATCATCGTAATAAAGTGTACTTCATTTTTAAAAAACTAATGAGTGTTATTGAAATGCTGTAAACCTGAACGTTTCATAAATTTATAATCGTTTATTAATATTTTATTTATTTGAGGTTTAAAGTGCACTTTCTAAACCGACTGATTATGTTAGCACACAAGAATTTCTATGAGCGAGAGTGAAAGGCCCCACCAATTTTGCCGGGGAAAGTATTTTCACCAACCTTCCAGAGTTCTTTCACATGCCGCGATCGACATGGAACAGACGACTTTCCTTCCCCTCTGAAGGAAGTTGTGCTACGGATTTTTATCGCTCAAGAAAAATCCATCCACTCCGACTGGGTTTGAACCCACTTACATCGGGTCCTGAATCAAGCACTTTACCCCAAGACCACTGAGGTAGACATTTATTAATATAATGTGTACCCGCTTCGGTGGCCGCGTGGTCTAACGCGCTACTCTTGCAGGAGAGTAGACTGCCGATGACTGGGAGTATGAAGGTTCGAATCTTGGTTGGATGTGCTGAGGGTGGTTTTCCCCAAATGGCTTTCCACTCTCTCTTAACGCAAATGCGTGTACACTTCATATAATATATCCTTCCTCGTCCCTAAAACTATTAGCATAATTAGTGCATAAGCGTATAACCCGAACGGGTAGTAAGACGTGGATTTAAAATAATATAATGTTTATTTGATTTTCTTCTTCTTTTTGCCTTATGTTTTACTACACGCCCGAGATATCTACACTTACATACAATAATGGGGTGTGGATTAAGTAGGTGAAATTGAGATGAAATGCACCTATATTTACGCGGAGGAAAAACCATCCTCAGTAATACACCTGAATTCTAACCCTGAACTCTTTCACAAGAAAACTAAGATAATGAACTTGACGTTAAGTCCACGTGCTCCACAATACAGGATTTAAGCTCTTTATATGTAAAAGCTTGGACATCTTTCACCTTGCTAAAATTTTTACAAGCATGACGTAACTAAACCAGCCATTGTCAGCAGTTACTACTTCAATAGTCTCACGTAAAAACGCTAAAATTGTGATTGTTGTCATCTTGTATTATGCATACTTGCAAACAAACTATTCATTATTATTATGACAAAATAAGATAGGGGGAGAGCCTATCTATGGATATAAATACCCCAAGTTTTATCCATTGTAGAGGGTAGGGAGGCCTGAAGCGTCTTATTATGGAGTCGTCTTTTAGTGATTTGTTTCCTGCCACTGCCTAAACGATGCGCGATGGTCAGTCTGGGAGAATATCCCTGGCGGGGATGGAACCACAGCTCGGTGGGGACGGGCCTCTTAACTATTCAAAAGTCTTGTAGTTTTCGAGTAGATTATTATTATTAGCACCGCGTCTTACTACCCGTTCGGGTTATACGCACTTACGCTAATGTGTGATGGTAGGGTGATTGTGAGATGAAATGGAGGACCTACAGTTTAACGTGGAATCCGAACCACGATGGAGGCCTGGCATTCCTCACATTCATAAGTTGTGATTAATACACATCTTGTCAGAGGTGAAGGAAGGGTTTGGCAATCAGATACATCTGTGCCGGGACCGAGGATTGAACCCCGGACCCTCAGCACAGAAGTCTGACACCTTACCCCTAGACCACCAGGTCACCCTTTCGAGTAGAGATCTAGTCGGCGCGATGCGAACCCTCACGAGTATACTAGAAGGAACATGTTAAGCTAGGTCAGCGCGCGGACTGTTATTAATGCCAATATACTGACAATGACTGGGACTCTTCTTAAATATCTCTAAAAGTGAACTTGTCAACTATACATTAAAGTTACTATCCATCTAATTTCAAATAAATTACCATTCGTGAACACAACGAATTGTTTACCCACTTCGGTGGCTGCGTGGTCTAACGCTACTCTCATAGTAGACTAGACTGCCGATGACGGAGAGAGTGAGGTTCGAATCTCGGTTGGGTGTACCGAGGTATTTACTTCAAAACGGATTTCCAATCTCTCTCCACGTGAATGCAGATACACTTCCTATTAATATAACCTCCCTAATCCCTAAAACAATTAGCGTAATTAGTACATCAGCTAATAAACCAAACAGTTAGTGAGAGGCAGCGCTAAAATAATAAAATATATATTTATCACTATTAAGCCCCAACCTACTAAGATATCCTGACGTATTTTCCCACGGGTTGGGGTGTGGTAGTGACAGATATATGATTTTCTAAAAAAAAAAGTCTTTTCTTAAACGAAATATATGTGTGTTTGACAATAATATTTTATTTTATAAATAGTGCTTCAAACAAAAACTTTGGAACCTCTGGGCTAGTTTGTTCCTGACAGTGTTTCATCCTTTTCAATCACCCCTCTCCTACCACATGTGATGTTATCTAGTTCGTAGCGCATTGTTTTAACATGCTCCGTTACATGGATTAGTTGGTCAACAAAAAGCTGACCCTGAAGAAAAGTTTAGATTTCCAGTAGCTTTATGTTCCCATGAAATGTGCTGGTTTGGAGTTTTAAAAACAGCCTTAGGGTGGGGAAGGGGAGCTGTCACAGTTAATTTTCTAACAAGTTTTTAATATACATTCCATACATTTACTTGGCTAATCTAAACGTTGATGAATGATGTTACATAAAGTGACGCGTTTCATATGAAAATACGATGAAAATTGGTTGAGTAATTATATTTGTCAATGTTTGTGTTGATGAGTTTATTAGGAAACTAACACGTCGTACCGAATGTTATTTAACATGCTAATTTTCAAATGAGGTTATTGTTTGGTTTTAATAATAGCTTGCAACACCTAAGTTGAAACGTATTTGACATATAGGCTACCATTAATATCTCTGAACTGTTTACGGAAAAATTCATCCTTTTTTTCGTAAAGTGTTTATTAAAAATTTATTTTGGGGGTATTACAATATAAAGTGTACCAGTTATATCTTCTTAAATATTAATAAAATGAAAAGTTTTATGTGTCAGGAACATTTCACGATATCTACCGCACGCAGTGGACAGACATTTTAAAATTACTAGCCCTTGTGCACAAATATGTGCAACTCAAATATGTAATTTTAAAATGTTGATAGGATTTTTTTTCAATTAAAAAACTGGTTTGAAAATACTATAATGAAGATTTTTTTTTATCTCTGTTTGAAGCAAAGAAAAAAGTTTGTCTGGAAAACGCTGGGTACTTCTGCTAGTATATAGTGGCAATTTATAATTTAAGAGTAGACATTCATATCGGTGAGCTTGCGTACAAAGGCGTTAGTCTTGTATTGTAAGTGTCTGCATTTATACAGAATATTTGGAAACTCATAACCCAAACCACACATATAGCTTGTTTGAACCAAAAGTAATATAAAATCACTACACACTTACATCCAGAAACTCCTGCTAATACCATTAAATTGTGTTCAAAGTTTCGGCGTATAGCGCCGGTATAGCAAAGCTGTCAAGCATTCATGTACAACAAGCTGCATAGGAGTTAGGCGCGTGGCACTGCACATGTGGTAATAGCAATCATTTTCTGTGATGTAGGATCATTAATAATAAACCTCAGAAGGTATTTTCATTTCTAAATGGACTGGTGTGTTGTTTACTATTTATTCTAGTATGTTCTGCCACCCTGTTCCAAGATGTTGAGGTGTGTATTTCCACAAGCCTAGCTCCTATGCAACCTGTTGTACACGCATACTTGAACAGCTTTGCTGTCCCGACGCTGCATGCCGAAACTCTGGACACAATTTAATGGTATCAGCATAGATTTCCAGATGTAAGTGTATAGGGATTTTGTATTAATTTTGGTTCAAATAAGCTATTTGTGCATTTTGGGCCATGAGTTTCCGAACATTCTGTAAATGCCCCATGATAACTTTATTTTTTAAAGATAGTTTGAGTTGATTTATAGCAATAACAATTCAAATAAGCTAACTAAAGGTCCTTCAAATAGTGTTAATAATATCTAGCTTACAACAACCTTTGTTATATTTCATATTTAACTTAACAGTTTTATTTAAAGTCATATGAATCTAATTTACTGTTAATAAAAGTCTAAACGTATTTAATAAAGTTAACTTTTATTTTTGCATCTCACCTTCATACTTGTTTGGGTATATGCATATTTACGCCAATGGAGTAGGAATGAGGAAGAAAGAAATTAGAGCATGGGGTGGGGGTTCAAAATTTCCGAAACTAGTATAAATCTACGTCTCTCTGTGGTAGAGAACTGAAATATAGCAAGGAGACGTAGGGATTATTTCAAATAAACCTAAGGTCTGAACATTTTAGATTTCAAAATTTAACTTCGGAAGAAATAGAAAAAACTGGGGAATATTTTAAATTAAATGTAGAGGGTGTAATCTAAATAACAACGTTAGTATTAAATATGTTATCTTTATAAGTGGGGGCTGGTTAAATGAGGGTTTTTAAAATTTACAAATTTAAAAGAATAAACTATTTAAAATGAAGAACCAGAAAAAGTAAGGGGGCTTTCCTCCAATTTTACAAAACTAAAATAAGTCAATTCTCTATTACCTTAACAATATAATTTCAACTAATCTTCATTGGTAGCGCTAACTCTGTTGCTATATCGTACTAATTTCAGCCAACTAGCCAGTTAGAATTCCGGCATAGTGCACTCGGGGTGGTGTCACTAGGCTATGATTTCCTATCATTTCTTCATGTAATTTCTGGCACGTTACCTCTTAATTTGACTAATAATACCTTTCACACAAGGGGCATTTGTTTATATTCAAAACTATTTCCAAACAACCTATATTATCTTTAACTAATCTAACATAACAAATGCGAGTAGTTAAAAATTCTGTTAAGAGTCTAGTCATATATAAAATATTGACTTATAGAACTAGCAATATTATACAATTATTTAAATCTGAAAAGCACAATACATTGTTCACTCCCACAAAAATATTGTCTAGACAAAGTGTAACTTATAGCTTAAACTAAACAAAATGCTAGCCTGCAAACAAGTTGTATTATTTACAAAAGTATCACAATATTATGAATGGATTAGTAGTGAAAAAATGTGCGTGAGCCGGTAGTGCCACCATATTAATTACGCTAGTGTGTTAGGGATGAGAAAGGTTGAATTTAGAGGAAGTGTATCCAAATTTATATGGACGAAGAGTGCACAATCATTTAGGAACAAACACACTTACCCTGAACAGGCAGTAAGACGTGGTGCAAAAAAAATAAAAAATTGGGGGGGTCATTTATTGTATTACCAAATATTCTAATTTTAAGCATTGGTTATTTGATTTTAATCTTAGAGTTGGGGATCGTTTCCCGAATGAGTAAACTGGAAATATCATCTGCCTATTCCCATCTATCATTGCGCTTTTCTACGTGCAAGGGAATTCTGGTATATCATCTTCAGTTCAACACTCCGGAAACGATTTCCTTCCATCAAATAGTTTTAGTATTACTTCCAGCACACTTGCACACTAAAATGCGTGGATAGAATTATATTGGGTTTGAAATATATGAAATAGCAATAATAATATTAAAACGCTTGTCCTATTTTAGCCCCTCCATTTTCTTGGGGCAAGAGAGCTTGACAAAGGAACAAAATAAACCTTAAAACCATATTATTTTACAACCAAACGTCGTTTCAAACAGAACGTTCCGTCTCGAACCATACAAATTGGTCTATATTAACAACCTAAGAAGGTATATCGAAAAGGAATCCCATTTTACACCAAAACACAAAGAATATTCCCCTTTCTCAATAGTGCCTTCATCTGTTTGAATCTCACTTAAAAGAAAAAAAAATTCTTTTCCTCGCTTCGATATGTAAATTTGTTTCTTTAAAGACATTTGGTATTCATGAGAGGAAGTGCGCATTTAAAGCTCGTCACGAGTATAACGGAAGATTATTTTGTTTTTTCTGGTTAAGTAAACGAATGGCGCACTTGCTGACTAAGGCTCTAGATTCTCCAAGCATCTTTATACTGTATAAGCTTATATTGACATTTATCTAGATATAATATTGTCTGTTTGAAGATGAAATTATGATCAATGATTGAATGTCAACATCGTAACCAAACGCAGGGTGTTTGTCTTTTTTGTAGTAATAATTGTGGTATTAGTGGTAGATGTAATGGTAGTAGCTATTAATAGTGATGTATATTAGTACTAGTAGTGTTGGGGTATGGCTAGTAGTGGTATTAATATTAGTATTGTTGGAATTATGACATTAGTATTGGTGGTGGTATTTGAAAAGCAATGAGTTTAAATATCTAGGAACAGCTTTAACTTGCAATAACTATATTGGATGGGAAATTAGCAAAAGAATACAGTCGGTAAATGCACGCTATTACTCTGTCAGTAAGTCGCCTGGTTCCAAGGAATGTAAAACTCAGAATATACACAACAATCATTTTACTAGTTATATTCTATAGGCGTGAAACAAGCTCTCATACCTTACATGACGAAAAAATGTTTAGTATGTTCATAAGCAAGGTACTTATAAGATATTTGGTCCAATAAGGGATGAGGATACTTGGGAGTGGAGGAGGTTATATAATGATGAGTTATATACCCTGAACTCATCACAATACATTGTTAGGATAATAAAGGCGCCTAGATTATTGTGGGCTGGACATGCAGCGCGAATGGGAGAAACTAGAACCGTGTCCAGGGTACTGACTGGTAAACTCAATAGGAACACACCATAGGACCAATAGGAAGAACTAGACGCACATGGGAGGATAGCATTAGACTGGACCTGAAAGAGGCAGGGTGTAATAATGGGGACTGAATAGAACTAGCTCAAGATAGGGTTACATGGCGTACTTTTGTAAGTGCGACAGTGAACTTTTTAGTTCCTAATGCCATAGAGTAAATAAGTAAGTAAATGTGGTAGCTATAGTAATGATGGGGGTTTAGTAAATGTGATTGTGTTGGTTAAGGTGAGGGAAATAGTAAAGGGGGTGGTATTGCAAAGGGGGTGGTATTAGAAAAGTTAGCATTATTATTAAATGTGGTGGTATTAATATTATGAAAATGATGTAATTAGTATAGTAAAGGTGGTGGTATAAGCAAAGATGGTGATATTAAATTTGGTGGTATTAATATTATGAAAGTGGTGGAATTAGTATAGTAATGTGGTGGTATACAAATACCAAAGGTGGTGATACTAGTAAAGTTGGTGGTGTAAGTAGTGATAGCAGTAATCGAAGTGTTGGTGGGTACTGTGCCGATAAAGCCTTGCTACACAAACAATCGTGAAATTACGGTTTGAAACTTTGTACCCGATTTTCATACCCGTTGTTCATTTTTAATAATTCCACGTGTTAACCCATGGCAGCCCACTTTGGAGGAACCAATCCATTGCCAATATCAGACATTAATTCTTCTGGGAAGGCATGGATCGGTCCACTCGCGACTGAGGAAGGTCTTGTGAAGTATGTTCGCGACCAAAGCCCACGCAGAATCGTAAGTAGTATGTATATCATAGCTCAGACGGCACATAATCCTTGTGCAAATAATGTATAGTGATTATTTAATTCGGTTGTCACGGTCCAAGGAAGGTAATGAAATTCGGCTTATCGTATTTGACTCGCTTTATAAGTTATTTTCTCTTGTCACCTTAATTAGTAATTATCCGGGATACGAGATTACGCTCGAATCAGAAGAAGCATCGAACTGCGGTTTTCTGCATGATCTATTTGACAACATCAAAACTGGGATAAGTATAGCAATTTTTAAATTTTGAAATAGTTGTTTTCAAATATTTTTGTATTTTTTAAATAAGGTGAAATTGTTTCACTTGTCTCAGTTCCACTAATTTTTTTAATATATTAAAAATTTTCCCACTACAATGTGATGTCTTGTTCGACTGTATTACTTTTCTAATTGGGGAACTATTCTTGTTGGGTAGACGGGCTCACTAGAATCCAAATAATCTCGGCCGTGGCTAAAACATTGCCTTGGACAATTTTTGAAAAATTTTTGAAGAATTTTTGCTCACCTTGTGTGTTTTTATAATTTCTCATATCAAGAAATATTTTGATGGTAAAAAAAATTGATTTCAAGATTACGATGAATCTTTACGTTTTATGTGAACACGAACTCAAAAAAGATGATTTTATAACGATGTATGTCCCCCTCTTTCTATGTCAGTCTGTCTGTCTGTTTGTCTGTCCTTCAGTCTATCAATTTGTTAGTGAGTCTGTCACTGTCTATGGATCCTAAACGGGTTGAGGGATTTGTTCAAACTTAATATTTATATTTTATAAGGCTATGCCAGAAAAAAAAGATGATGTTGCCTTAGCCATTCGATTAAGGGTAGTTTACTAATGAGTAACTTAATTTTTTTAATTCAAAATTTTTTGAAAATATCTTTAACGATTCTGCTTAAAATGTATATCTAGGATTTTATTGACACGACAAATACCACTGAATAATTGGTTTTTGTGAAAAAATTAGTTTAAGGATAGTTTACTGATGACTGAGTTTGATTCAAAATTGCCATCGTGAGACTATTTTACTTTATAATAATACTGTATCTTTATTTATCTAAAATAAATTACGAAATATGTATAAAATGTTCATTTTTAGTAAACTGACCTTGAAAATTGAATTCAAAATGGTAATCCTGGAATAGTTTTTCATGATAAATAAGAATACTTTTTTATCTTTACAAATAACAAATAACTTTAGGATAGTTCACAATTTAACTATATTTTTAAATTTAAATTTTTTTAATAGAAATTTATCAATTTGGTATAAAATGTATATCTAAAGAGTAATTATTATGATTACCAGGATAATGTGTTTGTTTTTATGTGGGTAGTTTACTCAAAACCCATTTTTGAAAATTATCTCTTAAGCCCTTGTATATAATATAAGAGTGTTAGTGCGAATCTGTCATACTATTTATTTAATCATCGTGTCTTACTTTTTGTTCAAGCTATACGCATCTATGATAATTATTATAATGGGGTAGGGATGAGGAAGGAAGCATTTTAGAGATAATCTACTTATATTTGTTTGGAAGGAGATTTATAAATCACTTAGACCACCCTCAATAGCCCGACCGGGTTTTGAAGCCCAACCTCTCCGTCGTCAGCAGGCCAGTCTAACGCGTGAGTGACACCTTAGACTATTTTGCCACTGAAGCCGGTGGTTTCCCTCGTCAAAAGTCAAAACACGGGATTAATTTCACCTTCCTATTGTTCAATATTGTGTTTTATTGTGACATTCGTCGTTTCCTGAATAGCCTGTACTATCCGTCTCCAATGTAGCTCTTCACTGAGACTTGGAGATGCCGTGTTTCAATAACCACATCCGGATAGAAGCTCATGCAGTTCTTCTACGACAAGGTAGCGGGCTTCACAAATCCTTTTATATAACTACTTGGGAACTAGGTGTTCTTTTGGAAAATAAGTGCGTTGGTAAGAAAAAAAAAAAACAAGCCCTCGAGGTGGTAAATCAATTTTTTATTCATTGATGTATAATTTTCTCCAAATACAACCCTAAAGTACTGTTATAAAAAATATAACTACCCTACCTTAGAGCTACTCTCCCTTATGAAGATCGTGCTCTATTTTGAATAATTTGGTCATGGCTTATTTTACAGTAGCGATTTTTTCCCCCCACTTCCACCAGGAAACTGCTGTGCAATTTCTCTTAGTTTTCATAATATATCCCCTTTTTTTATATAAAGCTTTAAATGCTCTTGCATCGAAGAAAGACCTCACCTTTTACCTAAATCCACAATTTTTTTAGTAGTAAAATAATAAATATTTTATTTCTGTTTTACGATGGTAAAATGCCATCAAAATGTTTTCATTTGTATAATCATGTTGAGACCTGTTGTGATTCATATATATAGATTATATTAGTTTAAGCACAATATAAGTAAACTTAACTAATAGTTACATTTTAAAAGAAGGTTTAAAAAAATTAAGTTATAATGAAAACTCTCGAAATTATATTTATTGAAACCTGTTATGATGGAAACTCTCTAAATTATATTTATTAAAACCTGTTATTATTAAAACTTTCTAAATTATATTTATTGAAACTTGTTATCACGATATATCTTTTAAATTATATTTATCGATGTTTACTATAAATAAACTTATTTAAAACAGATTTTAAAAAATCTTGTTGCTAGGAAATCTCTCTAAATGATGTTGATTGAAACTTTTTTCATGAAAGCTCTCTGGAAGCACAATAATAATTCTGTTACGGAGTACTAGAGTGTTTATTTCCCTTGACAACGTAAATAAGGCGGCTCAAGTAATGGGTTTTCAAGATCTAAATCATGGTACTGGACTGGCCTTAAGGGAATTGTTGTGGGGTGGGGTACGGGGAGGGGGAAATATCGCCTTTCCAGCCCCTCCATCCCTTTGCCACCTCTTAGCAACCCTTAAATCTGCGTTTCTCTACAGCAAGAAAGTGTGCCACTGACGTCATTGCGACAGAATGGATGAGACGAACAACAAAAATAAGACGTCAATTTGATGACCTGTTCACTATCTACATCGATCTTTCCGTCAAAAGAGAGAGAAGGGGTTAGAGAAAGGAAAGAATTAAAGGAGAACGAAAAAGTAGCGGGAGTTAAATAATTTAAAAAGTTTATTTTTAATCTTTTCATCGCAATTGAGATTATAAACAAATTGTTTATTCCTTATTATTTATGCTTAACCTTAGCGAAATAATATTTCTTGGTGTAAAAATCGATTAAATTAATGGTTCTAAACGTAGGCCTCATAATACTTCTAGTTGGGCCACACGGACAAGATAGAATACTGAATATGTCTTATACCACAGGTTATTTAACTTATTCTATTCGTGAACCTCTTTAATAAAGCAAAATTATCAGTAACCCCGGGTGGTAATGATTAAATTAGAGATATTTTTATACCTTCATGTCAGTTTCTAAGCAGTTTTAGATCGAATGGTTAATCTAAATGTATTGCAAAAATAAATGCACACATGCAGTTATATTTGATATTAATTTTTTTTTTATAGTTTACAAACTTCATATATATTCAAAAAACCAATGGAAACTATCTTAGTTAACTATACGAATACTTGCCAAAATGTCTTTAATAAGCTAAACAAATATATAATAAAAGGTTGTAGTGGTGCTATAATTTCAATAGTTTGTTCAAATATTCAACCAACTCACGTTTGTCAATGTTTGAACGAACCCCAGAAAAAAAATTCTGCCTCCGGAGGGGTTGCGACCCACAATTTAAGAACCTGTGTTTTATACCATGCATTTTTTGGGTAGCTACAAGACTTATCATAATATTCACTGAATTTTTCCGGTTTTTTAATATTACATTTAAAAAAAATCCTGATTACTTTTTCCAGTTTTTCTTGGAGAATAATGATTTTTCCATTAATAAAATTGATTACATATTTAAAAAACAAAACTCTAACAGTTACAAAACACAAACATTTTAAAGTTATTTTTCCAGCTTTAAATATTTTAATTATTACTAGCAGAACTACCCGGCATTACCCAAAGTAATCACGCAACGCTTTTCTTTGCTTCAAATGGACGGAAAATTTTCTTCTTTTTATTTATTTCAACACAGTTTTTAATTAATTTAAAAAAAATCCAATTTTTAAAATTCCTGCTTTGAGCCGCACATGTTCGTGCACAGGGGCTACCACGTTCTAAATTTCAGACCTCTCCATGGTGTAGATATCAAGCAACGCTCATGGCAGACACATAAACTATTGATTTTTATTAATATAGAATAGAATAATATTAATAAGAAAATTTGTGGGCTTGGGTAAATGTGATAGAATTTTTGTTAATATCTGAGAAACAAAATCTCTCTCTTTTGTTTTAGTTTTTAGGGGATTTTAGTCAAGTACTGTATTTTAATTCCCCAATTTTTCTTTATTTCTAATCAAATTTCCTAACAGAGAAATCCCCTACATTTTCCAGGATTTTCTTAATTTCTTCACCATGATTTTATTTATTTTTGAACTTGAAAGGAGACACAAAGTTGAACGAAGGTGGCAACGAGTAAAATAAGTTAAAAAATCCTTGATTAAATAAATAGTGGGTACAAATCATGAATTATAATTAGACAGACACGATATATTTATATCGTATAAAATAAACCTTAAATTTACTAAATTGTATGTTATTTAGAAATACACAATCAATTTTCTTGCTCAACAACCTGATAAATTTATATAATAAACGTAATAATAGTACTGTTACACAGATTTTTACCACCTCAAAGGCAGCGTTTATTTGCGACTATTTACAAAGCGCAATTCTATCTAATTACTATCAGTAGATCTAAGTGTAAAAAGCTAGTAGCTCCTGATTGTATACGACACATTAGGAACTAGTTAAATCATTGCTATATTCTCTCAAACAATTTTATTTTAATCTAAAGAACTCGTAAAAACAAAAATAATATTACAAGATTTAAAATGATTTTCTGACGTTCAACAACGAACTCACCAACTAGCCTATCTATAATATTAACCTTTAAATAGAGTTGGATCAGATCCATTATTTTATTAATACGAATCTCGAATCCAAATTTCCAATTTTGAATCTTGAATCTTGAATCTCAAATCTCAACTGCCAAATCCAAATCCGAATCTTGAAAGATATTGAGAACATAAGAGGATGTATACAATAAATAATATAAAACAATTGTAACTAAATGTTACCATTATTTCTTATAATGAATATAATCCATTAATTAGATAATATTCATACATTCAGTTAAATGTTAAATTACTGGTCTGGTGCCTGGTTTTTAAGTTAATCATATAATTATAGTTGGTTTTGAACCACTACTAAGCAGTATTAGAGATCTGAAACAAATTTCACTTGAAAAATGAAAGAAAAATAATAAATGTTAAGGATTTTAGTTTCGAATTAGACGTTTTCTTGAATCCTCGAATCTCGAATATTTTGAAGGGTTCGAGGGATTAGAAGGATCCGAGGATTCTAAGGCCCAATCCTACTTTAAAACATAAGAAAATATAACTAATCTACTTAAAATATCAAAATTTAAAAGCAGTATTATGGCCAGAATAAACATGAACGTTTCAAAGCCTACATTTTAACAGTTTGTATTAACTTGAAGCATCTCGCATGCAATGGGGGGCATGTAAACTAAATTCTAAGCTAATAAAGTCTCTGGTTTCCCGGAAATAGGAAAAACAGAGTTAGAATTATCTCCGTGGGTACTGAGCTTTTTTTTACTAAATGCCTTAACTTTCTCTCTTCACGCAAATTCGGGTACGTTTAATCTAAAGTCTACCTTGTTAATTTTTATCCCCTAGCGTAGTTAAAATTCATACAGTCCAGATGGGTAGTGAGACTAGGCGGAAACAAAAATGTAAGCCATCAAACGTTAACGATACACTAAATTTTTATCAACTTATGAACACATTTAGATAACATTAAATTTGTCATCAAAAGAATATATTTTTAAAAGCTATTTTAAATTCAAATGGTTGAATGTGTGTTTGTTGTAAATAGCTAATTTTTGTGAAATCATAAATTAAAATAGTTGTATTTCTCAACTTCTTCTTCTTCTTTTTTTTTTTTTTGCGAAAAATTAATAGTTTATCTAATATCCTAGAACATTAGAGGCAATCAAAGAGCAATACTTAATGGTGAACTATATCTTATCATATTCTTTGAATCATATGATAACAAGAATTTTGAAAGCACTGTAAATTGAACCAAAACTTCTCAGTATAGGTCGAGCTACTTATGAAATACAAATACTGGACTATTATTCCCAGGCAGGCTAGTAGGATTAATTCTAAAACGATGAGATATTAATAATATTATTTCAGTAGAGCCTTTTTTAAGAAATTTTTTGAAAATCTTGTTTTTCTAATAGATAAGTTTTATAGTTTAATTTCAAATCATCTATCACTTCAAATCTATTTTTTTAAACGAAAATGAATATAATATCAATAAGTTTATTTTTTAGCACCACTTTCTACGAACCGTTTGTATTATACGCTTATGTATTAATTACGCTAATGGTTTTAGGGATAAGGAAGTTTATATTTAAAGGCAGTGTAACCGCATTTGGCTGGAGGGAAAGTGGAAAACCATTTGGGAAAACCACCCTTAGTATACGCTTCAGAAATTCGAACCTTGATATCCCCGTCATTGGCAGTTCAGTTTACTGTGATAATAGCGCGTTAGACCCCCAGGTCACCGAAGTGGGTAAGTATTTATTTAATTACGTATATATTATTATATGAATAAACGGATAATTGATTGAACAAATGCAGCGATAAATTATTGATTAGAAACAGGTTAATATCTTTTCACCGTTATTCCTAGTTTATATAAAACGCCTACTTCAATTCCTATTCCGGTAAAATGAGCCCAGCCCTAGATATCAAACTATTTTTAGCTCCGATCAACCCTTTTAATCTCAAACCTCACCCTCCACTCCCTTTCAGCAGCTCCAAAGGTTGATCTAATCTGACGTAGGTTCAGATGACTGACCTGGAATTGAATCCATGCCAAGCCGGTAGGTACTCGCTAGAAAACGTTAGGCGTACACTTCACCAACCTTGTCATGCTGACATCCATAGATTTATAACAAGTAGTTCGGATAACTGGAGCCGTTTATATCACGAACGTGAATTTTACTTTCACTCGATCCCCTCGGAGAGGGAACTATCGTGATCGTCAATAAAATTCAAACTCAAGTTTTTGATAAATGTCGATGTTTCATGACCCCATGAAACGGAAAAAAGTGGTTTTCACGATGACGTCTATATCTCGAATTAGAGCGTCAACCATTTTAATCATCGGCCTAAAATTGGTATTTAAGGTTTTCATAAGGCCCACCAGAGGATTTTTTTTTTATAATTAGATATCTAACCTTAAAATCAAGAGTAATTTACTGAAGGGCAAAAAGAAATATTATCGATTTTCTCCAAATCTGCTCTAACGGTTTTGATTAAAATACGTATACAAGTATTTTATATCATTATAAAAATGACTAAGTTTACTTTACATTAGAGGACATTTCCAATTTTGGTAATATTTCTGCAACTATTTGAGATAAAAAATTACTTATGATTGTAAAGGTGTAGTACTATTAAAAAATAAAATAAATTATTTGAAAATTATATATTTTATAAAACCATTGGTTTCTGAGCTATAGGCATTCTTTGAAAGAATGTGAAAATGTTTAACATGCTCTTTGATGGACATAGATTTTCCTCTTTACTCAATTTTTCTGTAAAAGTGTATATTATTTCATTTATGCTATCTGATCGAGTGCTACTGCAACAATGTATATGATTTAGTTTCACAAATCTTAAGATTTTTTGGTAAATGTTTCTATATTAAGATAAAAAAGGAGAGGAAAGTCTGTGCAGTGCACAGTATTTGGCAATACTTCTTTTAAACCATTTTTCATTCAAAATAATAAAATAAGAAAAAAATCACCCACAAAGAAGCAAATAAAATAAATTTTGTTTCTTAGAGGGAGGGGCCCAACCCATGAACGAACCACCAGGAAATTATGTATGTCTAAAGACTATTCTCGAACCAAATAAAATATCGAAGTGCGGTTTTATGCATTCTTCATTTGACAACAATGAAATTGGGATCAGTTTAATATTATTTTAATTTTTAAATAAGTTTCAATTTTGTTGAATTGTTTAAAAAAGCATGTTGAAACTTCGGTTATATTCATAGACTGGAGAGAACTGGCTACCGATAGGGGAACGTAGAGGCAAATTATTGTTGATGCAGCGTATTGCCTACAGGGCCTGTGATAACAGGATAATATTTTATTTATTTGAGATATTTAATGTACACTTTCTGAACCGACTGACTATATAACCACGCGAGAATTTCTATGAGCGAGAGTAAAAAGGCCTACCAATGTTGCTGGGATAGTTATTCTCACCTACCTTCCAGGGTTCTTTTAAATGCCACAATCGACATGGGACCAATAGCTTTACTTCCCCTACGAAGGAAGTTATGCTACGGATTATTATCGCTCAAGAAAGATCTCTCGACCCCAGCTGGGTTTTAACCCAAAAACAAAGGGTCCTGAGGCGAGCACTATACCCCAAGACCACTAAGGACAACCGCTGTATATTAATAAGAAGTTTAAACATATGTTAAAATCGTTTCACTGGTCTTAATTCAAGTTTTTTTTATAAAGTACCAGAAAACCACACCATGATGTGACATCTGGTTCGATTTGTAATTAATTACTTATCAAATTTAGTTGATAACCGTGGAGTGAGAGGGTCTGTTAAGGTCGTTCGTCCATCAAGATTTTATTGCACAAGTTTAACAAGTGTTAATGGGTATATTATATACTATATACGCTATAAATAGTTAGTCAATGATTTCAAATCGTTACGGTTCATGAGTTATAAGGGATCAAACTTGTTATTTTATGCTTTATGTATACCATTGTTAAGGTAAAGTAATTATTAATGTAGGAGGGTGAAATTTAGTATAACTAGACATCCATATGAGGAGTATAGAATTAAATATTTACAATATTAATATTATTAGTACTATGTATTTTTTTCAATATTAGCTGTTAGAGGTCTCGACTGTTGGCTAGCACGTTAATAAAGGAAAATGTAATTTTAATATTCATATAATATTTATAATATTATTAATATTATTTTTAATATTAACATTATTTATACTTCAATGAAATATTTATGTTATTAATAATACAAATATTCCCTTCTGTACACCTCATGTGAATATCTATATACTAAATTTATTAATTTATACATTTATACATTAAAGCATAAAATAAGAAGTTTGACCCGTTATAACATGTGAACTGTGATGATTTTAAGCCATTGAATCATTAGTTATTGTACACGTGTTAAAAAAGTGCAGTTAAATTTTGATGGTAACATGACCATAAAGGTAAGCACAACGATTCCATTAAAATAAAATAAAATACAGTCAAACTACAACTACATTCTCTAAAAAATCCTACCTTCCTCATTCTTATAACTTGAGTGTAAATTTGTGGATAGATAGTAAGACGGAAACAATATAAACTAAATAATGTAATATACTACGGGCTGTATTTATAGTGTGGTTTCAAGAGTCAACCAATATCTCGATATACGAATAACAAACAGAACGGGAGATTGGCTTAAGTCCGATTACAGACTATAAATCAACCTGCCTCTTAAGAAAATACAGAAAAATACACCGTGAAAAAAATATCCACTTCAACTGTTAGGGATCAAACTCAAGCCTTCTAGGTTAGAGTCAAGAGTGTGAATCACGAGTCCAACACTCCCAGAAGATATAAATGTTCACTTTGTTAACCTTGGACCAATTTCAGTATGGTTATTTTATTTTAAGTTGTTCCATAGAATAACTCGTCAAGGTACGATTGATACATTTTAGGGTTAACGGAGTATACATTAAGCTGTTTCATGATTTCACTATGAGCTTGTGTTCTTTAATAAATAATCATTTTGTCGCGTGACAAACCTC
This sequence comes from Timema bartmani, assembly GCA_902151455.1. Lineage (NCBI taxonomy): Eukaryota > Metazoa > Arthropoda > Insecta > Phasmatodea > Timematidae > Timema > Timema bartmani. Next base: position 185,158 of record CABFWB010000720.1, on the reverse strand, counting down.
AATAAAGTTTGACTGCTCTTGTACAGTGGACTTCCACCCCAAAGGGATGTTTACAAAATGCATGCAACAAGTTGAAACCTCCTCCTGGCATTGTTATTGACCAATGAAATATTACCAACTGAATTAAATCCATTACGAAACCAGCTAATCGTCACTCTTAATGCAAAAGTTCGTATGTGAAAATTTGCCATTTCTTATTGCTTCATAATATCTTTTTGAGGCCTCCAACTGCTGTGAAATTGTCTTATTTTATCAACTAATGGAAATAAAGAAAAAGTAAAATGCAAAATAATAGCATGTTTCGCTGGCCACTAGCTGTTACTACAAAAAAATAAATCGGATGTCAGGTCGGGTTTATTTTGTTGTGTGAGGTAATATTGATTTCTTGTTTTTCAGTGAGGTTTTGGGTTTCTTTCAATCAAAATTGTATTTAAAAAAAATTAAATTAACGTTTCAATATTTTAAATTTTTAAAATAGTAGACAGTTTTATAATAGTTTTAATATTTATCAAGAGAAAAATTACAAGTAACCAGGTGAGTAACATTATTTTAAGGTTATATTTTAATCTTTTAGTAATTAAACGTTTTCATCCCTTCATCTCTTATTTTATAATCTATCTAGGCAATTAATACTAAATTGAATATTAAATTATTCACGTTTAAACTATGTATTTTGCTTGAAATAAAAATAATTATTTTATTGCAAAAGTCTTAAGTTGAATTCTATTGTAAATCATTATTCACTAATCAAGCATAGTAAATTTTGAATTTTAAATGTTTATATCTAAATTTCTTTATTTTTTGTTTTATTATTATTTTTTTATTTTAAATTTCATCAAAATTTGCTCTGTGACTGAATCTTAAGACTGCAAAGTAAAATAAAATTGAAAATATTTTCATTTTTATTCCTATTTTACTTAGCTAGGCCCCCATAGTTGTTTTTTATTGTTTCAGAAGAAAATATTATCTAGAGGGCAAACATGGGGTTAACAATGTTAAGGAACGGGAAAGAGCTCATATTCTCATTCCTTCAAAAGGAGCAGGAATTGTACTACAACATGCAAAATCATCTATATCATCCTCTTTTAAGGATCATCTACCAATAGATCATGTGGAAGAAGTGAGAAGTAGTTTAACAGATCACTTCCAGAAAGATTTTTCTGGAGAACTATTCTCAGACAATGATTTCCTTTTTCAACCAGTAAGACACAATGACCCAACTGTTTCTGAACAACCAATTGTGTCTGGAAAACCAAATATCTATAAACCAACTGTCTCTGAAAACCAGTGGTCTTTGAATGAAAGAATATGATCATTTGCCTCTGAAGATGTGCTGTGTGCAGTAAATTCCCCAATTGAATGCTTCCTTCATTGAGTTAGACGACCAGAACTGTACTAAGAGACCTGGTCGGGGAAAAAAAACAAAAAGTGTAATAACTTCTGAAGGGTGTCATTAATATTCTTGAAGCTAGTATAAATGTTCTTGGTTTTTTACTTTAAAAACTATAAGCCAGATACTAGCTCTTCTTATGAAGATGTGGTCCATCGAAAAAAACTTGAAACACATTCACGACAAAAGAGACCACATGAATTTGAGAGCAATAATTTATCAGACATATTAGGCACTGCCCATGAAACGGATAGGATAGCTTTGGAAAAACACAGTGACTGCAGATTAATAAAGTAAGAAGAAGAGGAGGAAAAGCGATGATGTTAAAGAAAGTGAATAGGCAAGAAATTTCAATACTGCAAAAGGCCAAAATAGAAAGAAGTTTTGGAACTGAAGAAAAAAGAATACGAAAGATATAAACTTTGCAATGAAAGGGAAGAGAGTAAAATAAAGCCTAGGTGCAAACGTAAAGGCTCAAAAAGAGGCATTACTTGTGAGAAGATAGTTGAAATTGACAGAAATAAATTAATCAACAGTTTTCGGAAAAGCTTAGTAGGTTGAGAGAATAAACAATAATATTTGTATCTATACTAGAAAAAAACTTCTGTTTGTTGGCGTGGAGAAACTGAGCTTGAGTGCATTTGTAAAAATGTTGCTTTAATAGATTATCTCAAGAAAAATGACGAAAGAATTCAGAGTATGTACAACTTTATTCTTAAATACTTTCTCTTTAAGAAAAAGATTTGTACGAGAGTTGATTTTGAAATTTACTCTAGACAGAGCATTAGAATATGAGAGTTCCAATCTAAAGAGCAATGACGAGCCACATTCTAGTGAAATCCAAGAATTTATCAATTCTGAAATGCATTTACAAGAAGACTGGCTGAAAGGTAGTGTGAAAAGGTTCTTAGGAGCACTCCTTAAAATTGAACCGCACTGATACCCAGTATTCTCAAAACTTGAATACTTTGAGCCTCTTTGTGAAAGCAGGAAACAGCTTTGCAGAAAATACCAAACCAATTGCAGGACTAACAATGCACCAAGGGCTTCGTCGTATCTGTTCTACCGAGTATTCAAGACCATGAACGTAGGATTATATTTGCACAAGAAGGACCAGTGTGTGTTGTTCATCAATCACAACCTAGAAAAAGTTAGCGATTTAATTTTAAGCAACATCAAAACATAAAGGAAGTCTACAGACAAGAAAAAATCAAAATATAAATAAAGAGCCACAAATAATAGCAAATGAATTGCTGCGTATGCAGTTGATTTCCATAAAGTGCTCACCTGTTCAGATATATAGGTATCAATTGCATACTAAAGGTGCACAACTTGTTGGTTTGCAATCTGGCTACACCTAATGGGTCTGGCATAAAGGTCATGGTGATTTGGACAGCAGTGTATTTGCTTTTTACTATAGTTAAATTCTTAAACAAAGAAATAGAAGTAAAATCAGAACTCACCGAAATCACATTTGGAGTAACGGTTGCCTTTATCAAAGTAGGTGTGAGAATGTATCAAATGCTCTCCTCCACTTTGCAGTTCAAACAAGAATTACCGTTTATTAAAAGTATTTAGAAGTTGGGTACACACAGAAGGAGGTAGATGGTATCCCTAATAATATTGAAAATAAGCTATTGAGTATTATGTGCCGTGAGATTTTATACGAGCCATAAAAGAGGCCAGAACCAAACATAAAACTTATTTTTCAGAGAGTCTGATGGACATTTCATCCAGATAAACATATCAGCCAGATAGACATATTTCTTACAAATTGAACTTTTCAGACTACCGATAAGAGATGCCTCGAAGACCTAAGTTAGCTAATATCTACAGAGAGTTGAAACCACTGTACACAGTACACCTTGCCCTAATACAAAGAAAATTTAAAGAATAACAGAGCTAAAGTTAGGTATAGAACTAGATTATCACAAATGTTATGACGGGTGACGACATGAAGGTTGCGAAAAAATTCAAAGTTAATGTCCGCACATCATCAAGGCTTGAGTGGACTATAATCACATGTAAATAAATACAATAATTAAAGGACTTTGGTAGTTAATTATAAATAATTTTCATATGAATCTTTTTAGTTATATAAATAAAAAATGTTGAATGTGGGGATGGTAGTGAAACATACAACTACAAAATGTTGTATGTAAAGATGAAAGGTGTATGTTCCATTTTTATATAAAAAAATTGTATATATTATGATAAATTTCTTATCAACTAAGGTTTTCCTCTAGTCCATATTTTATGTGATTTACAATGCCCTCTTAAACACTTGGATTTTGAAGGTAACAGATCTGACCCAAACAAAATAAACAGTTTTTTTTAGCTCTCCTGCAATAATGACTATTTTAACATATGACTCTTAGCACTCACAGTGACGTAATGAGTTTATTTATTTTAATTTTGATCCACAACTCACTTCCCACCTGGGTTGTATGCATTTAATTACACTAATTTAGTGGGTACGAAGAAGGTATAATTTAGGGGAAACCTATCTCCATTTGCAGATAGGAACAATGAAGTCATTTAGGGAAAAAACACACAAAAAATTACACCCGGCCGGTATTAGAGCCCCGACCTCCCTGTCATAGTATAGTCAGACCAGGTAATCTTGACATTTATTCCGCGCAATCACCGATGTGGGTGTAAAGGTTATTATTTTTGTTTACACAAATCGTATTTAATTAAAATACGTCAACATCATATAAGTCTAAGTAAACCAAGATAGTTAGTAAGCACTGCAATAATTATACTGTTTGAAAAATGTATGATTAATAATTAAACAAATACTAACTGGTTTTATTATATTGCTCCTCCAATACGATGTGTTAAATTAATTAAATTGAAATACGTTCACTCAAACATGGATTTACTCGTTTCAACATTCCGCCCCCTCCCCCCAAACATGTGAAGCTATTTATTTGACGTGTATATTTTATTTAATTACAAACAAAATATATTTTATTATATCGAGTGCCTAAACATAGTCGTACCACTTTAGTAAATACTTTATTTTACATTTCCAAACTTAAATATATTTACTTTAATGTATTCATACGCCAAACAATATCCTCTATAAAGGTATCTTTTGACAGATGGATTAAGTTTTGAAATCTTTAACATAAATATGGATATATTTTTTTAATGTTTGTAAAACATTACATATTTGGTATACCTTATAAATCTGAAACATATGGTTTATACTGATTTGGCTTTATTATAGCTATCAAACTGTATGAGCATTATATATTTTAATCATGGTGAATTATTTTTATTTAACTTGACTGCTTGTTAAACAAAATTTAATTCTGGAGGCTCATTTGTTTCTTTGTACGCCCATACAAAAATTATGAAGAACAACAATAAATAACCCACTTCAGTGGTCACATGGTGTAAGGTGTCACCCTCTCGATGTACTAGATTGCCAAGAGATATAATCAAAATGGAACATTTCCGCTTATGTATAGTACCTTCCACGGGAGAACGAGAATAGCCATTTTATTTTTAATGTTAAGCAATACCTGGATACAAAATTTAATCAAACTCGTCAGTATGGATTTCTATAAAATTGGTTCTATCTCTTTTTGTCATTCAGTAAATTATTCTTAATTTTAGAGTTATATATATAATTACAAAAACTCTTCGGGGAAACCTTATGAAAACCCTAAGTACCAAGATTTAGTCCCATCTGTAAAGTAGGAAAACCAAAGGAAAAGATTAGTAAACACAAACGAAATAAAACCATGTAAGGGTTCGGCCAGACTGACAAGCGCGCAAGCGACTGGGTGGTCAGACTGGCGAACGAGCGCGTGATTAGCAGATAGCTCTAGTTAGTTGTTGACGAGGAGGCTCCGAATCTTGGCTGAGTCAACTGAGGGGGGTTTTAACAAGTGATTTATTGTTGTGGTTTTCTCATCCTCTCTCCACGCTAGTTATGATTCTTATTTGTAAAGGCCTACTTTGATAATGAAGTATTTTAACATATCAGTTTTACAAATACATACACATATAGGTATGGTTTATGATCTTACCAATTAAATTAGGCCGCTAGTAGTAGGCCTAAGTGTGTTAAACCTATCGATATTAATAAAAATGTCAAAATGAGAAGTTTTCCTAGCACTCAATGAACCAACATATAATAATATTGCCTAGCGCCCGCAAACTAGACTATACCGGGTCGAGCGCGCGCGCTTGAAAAATGGAATCAGTTCTATCTTTCAAGCGTGCGCGCTCAGTCTGGCCACCTCTCATTACAACCCATGTGTTCTATTTTATAATTTAGTCGCTCAGTCTGGCCGCCCCCTAAGCCTACGTGAGTTTCTAGATGTATTTTCGGTGACATTACTTTAGGAGGGATTGGATGATATCCTCTCACTAACCTTTGGTGATCAACATCAAACTTATCCAAGCAGAGCCTTGAGGACGTCTGTGGGACTTCTGGGTCTCTACCACAGTCCACAAGCCCCTGGATAAGGGTTTCAGAACCCGGAACTTTATCTTAGGATTGCGCTATGTAGTATTAATGTTTCAATACTGTATAAAATAGTTCTCATTTGCTTAGATATTAAATTTATACAGTAGAACTTATTTAATTAGAAGTCCAAGGGATATCTAATTTTTGTCTAAATATCCAAGATTTGAATTAACCATTTTTATGAATATCTAAGCAGCTGGTACATAATAAATCAATAATCTAAAAATATTCTACATACAAACACACACGTTTTATAATTTATATGCTATATAAAACCCACATACGTAATTTATACAATACAAATAAGACAAATTGAAACACAAAATATACAAACTTGGAAAAAAATTAGCATACAAAAATTTCAGAATTAAATCTGTTTTTAGCATTACGTTTGAAAAAAAAACTAGCTATCTTGGTTTGTTGTAATTTGATTTTATTGACACAATATAAAATCTTCAAGCTCACTGAGTGCATGAAAAATGTATTTCACGTTTGGTTGGGATTCAGTGAATCTTCTCAGGTTTTCCATAGTTGTGCTTCAGAAACGGATGGTAATGGTTCTTCTGTTGGATATCTCTGCTGTCTTCTTCATCAGAGGATTCTCGGATATTTTTATTCTTTACTTTTTCAAGAATCTCCACATCTGTAGGCGTTCCACCATCGTTAAGCTAGGTTTAAAATGAGTAGAAACTTGGAAAAATTAACAATGTGTAGGTCTCGAATTATCCAAATATTTCCTTCTAAAATTCAAATTAAATGTTTGTTTTATCATTCAAATATAGATAATGATTTCACGGGGAATCAAGATGAGTTCTAACTATCCAATTGTTATGATTAAACAATGTCAACTTATTTAAATACTATTGTGGTTCGAGGAACAATTAGTATGTTTTTAAAATATATAATTTTCCTATTTATTAGCTGATCTTCTACGGGCTCATTGGTGAAATTAGCGTTTCCTCTTTCAGAAAAATTACTTGACGACTGGAGGAACTGGTGTTGTGACTGTTCTAGCCTGTGTGAATCCAAGATTTTCAATTTCGAATAGAATTCGAATTCTTGCTAATTGACTACAATTGAATCCGAATCGAATATCATTCTTTAGGTGGGAGTTTAGGGGAAGAAAAAAAGGGGTTAAGTGTTAGTGCAGTTTTTATAATAAAACTTTTTTGGCCATTATAAATAAAATATTGCTCCAGTAGAAACATAGAATTTAATTTTATTCACATGGTTATATCAACAGCTCTTGATTGGTGATTTGGCGGTCTAGGGGTAAGGTGTCAGACTTATGTGCTGGGGGTCCGGGGTTCAATCCTCGGTCCCGGCACAAATTTATCTGATTGCCAATCGCTTCTTTCACCTCTGACAAGATGTGTATTAATCACAACTTGTGAATGTGTGGAATTGTCCTCCACCGTGGTTCGGATTCCACGTTAAACTGTAGGTCCCCCATTTCATCTCACAATCACCCTACCATTACACATTAGCGAAAGTGCGTATAACCCGAACGAATAGTAAGACGTGGTGCTAATAATAATAACAGTTCTTGAATATCTATCAATATTAGCATTTAATATATTAGCATCTGACAAAAAACTTTTTAAATGAGGAGAAAAAGATATAGTTAAATCCCAGGACACTCTTGACAGATATCCAAGAGCAGTTGATACCACCAGGCGGAGAAAATTAAACTCTTAGATATATTTTGATATTGAATTGTATTCATAAATTTAGCCTCGTAGAATATTCAACACAGATTCGATTTAAAACACTATTATATATATATATATATATATATATAAAGCCTAAAATAAATTATTTGATTTGAACTTATTTTTAAAATAAATTATTAGATCTAATTATTTTAAGCATGATATTCGATTCGAAAAAAGAAATTGGTATATGATTCCATTAGGATACTGTTTTTTAGGCATGAGATTTGATTCGGGACCAATTCGAAATTTCTTTTAAACTTGTCAAAACACTTATCAAGCTTTTCTCAATTTCCATTTCAAAGACTCGTTGAATAGTGATGGACCACGGCGTTTGTTGCTCCACCTTTGTATCACGTGATCATCTCGTGAGAAGGTCATTATCTTGGCGGCTAGTACCCTCGTTAAGAACGTCAGTAAACTGAACATTACATTTTATTGCCGGAAGCTTTCAAGTTTCCCGTCCAACCTACTTAATTTTCTTCTTAATGGTAATACCCCTATGCTAGTGGTCGAAATAATGTAAGTAGCCGCGTGATCAGCTGAGATACAAGGTCGTTAAGTTAGCAAGATTTAGCAAGCGTTAGCAAGCGTTAGCATCCTTTACAAAACACCTCGAATATCTCAAAGTAGGCACATGGGGGTGAGAGTCCCTTGACTGCCACTGGTGGTCACATGTTATACGCCGTCAGTCTCTCATTATACCTTGTCCTTGGTTACGTGGAGGTTGAGCTTTAACTACTGACTATGGCGCAATGAGGTTTTTTTTTTGTTTCAATTTTCTTATCCTTATTTCTTAGATTGAGCTATTAATAACTTTTGCATTGGCCGTACCGTTAAAAAAAAATGGTCCCATTACTATATTATTAGTCCTATGTTTTGTTCGTATTTTAAAAAAGTGTGTTCTTTACAGTAAATTAGTATATTTTGAATAAAATCTGTTATTTTGACCAATAATGAAGATATTATATTTACTCACTAGAAATATTATAATATATTTTGTCAAAAGATTACGTGGGTTGAGAAGATTGTCCCCAACATTTATTTCTGGCTATGACGTCATATATTTTAAACCCACTGAATAATGTGAGCACACTTTCACTAACACAAAGCGCATGCGTAACCACTCCACTTGAGCTGGACTCTACGGCAGTGACGTCATTGAAACACATGATTAGTGTTCTATCAGAAATAAGTATTTCAAAATATATTTAAAATCGAAAGCGATAATGTTAAAATTAATCAAAGTATATGTTGCAATTTTATAAAATGACATTTTTCCGATAGTAGTTTTTTGAGTTCTACCAAACGGATTTTGATTTAATTTTTTTCAAAGCAAGAATGCTACTAAATAAAAACTTACAAATTTTCAATAGCGAAGCCACCATTTATAATATGGAATATTATCCTACTATAGATGTAATAAAAAATAGTTTTGGTTTCTAAAATATAATCTGTAGATTTGCATGAAACTCACAAAAGTGTGAACTCCCGCTGGACTTAACTACAAACCTTTAAACAAGGACAAGCTAGGAATTTGACTTAGGCGACTTTTCGCCCGAGTATGACTCGTTATTGTAACATACCGAGCTCAATATTGGTGAGACTTTTGACTAAGACGCCCTCCGTCTTAAAGGCTGGTTTAACAGAAGGACGTTTCATCGGTTTCCTACATCCCTTATCTCGGTTTAAAGCTTCAAACCCTTGTGTTAGAACACGACATCGAACGGTTACGTGTCATTTATCACATTAAATGGATAGCGTGTCTGAATAAAGTTTGGGAACCCAACTTAAATGGGCTTACAACGGGATTGCAAATTCCCGAACAGGAACTTTTAAGAGATGATTCTAGATTACCTCTCCTCCGATAGCTCAGCATATACTATTCACATCACTAAACCAACTATCAAAAAACCTGCTTACGAATTTTAAGTAATTTTTTGACAAGTTGCCAGTAAACTACTCTCTTCTATTTGATATTTTTCTTTACTATTTTAAATCATACAAGTTGTAAATTATTCCAATTTGTCTTTCAGCTTTATTTGTAAGGTTCAAATTTGTTTACTACCTAGTAAAAAAACTCCAAGGCATGAGACTGCTTTCAAGACATACCGACCAAGAGACTGCCACAGTTAGTGATAATTGAGCCAATATTTTCGGATAGAGGGTTGCATGTGGTCAGCTAAACAAACCCTCCAGCCGCTATTCTTAGTTTTCTAGACCAGAGATGCTACCTATTTATTCAAGTAGTTCCTCATTTTCTCTTCACAAGGCTGAGTTTAACCCTGTTCTAGACCACTTTCTCTACTGATAAATTTTGAAAGCGCCGGGGATTGAACCAGATACCTCTGAATCTGTAGTGAGGAACTCTGACCACTAGACTACAGAGGAAGTCGTTTACTACCTAGTAAAGAAAACAAAATGTTTGATGGGGGTATGAATAAGTTTGATAGTGGTTGTAGTATTAACATGCTATGTTGTTACTTTAACTGCCATCTTTTCCCTCTTTTTTAATGCATCGTATGGCAGTACGGCGAGACATGGCATCCAGGTTCATTCGCCTTAAGTGTAGACTATAAGCTGCTCTGGTGGCATATAACGTTGCCCAGTGTATAGAAATGAGGTTGTCTACACGTCATATCCGCAATGAGACGATGTGATGATAGTGATAATGAAGTTGCGGAGCCAGCGTGAGTATCAACCTAACCTAAGCCTAACCAACCAAACCTTGGTGACTGTTGGGATCATGCAACTTAAGGGAAAAATACTCAAGGTACCAGCCAAGAATCGAACCCAGGACCCATAGGCTCGTAGCCAGGTGAGCTGATCACTATATAATGGGGCCGATTTCCCTATTTGCTAATTCATGGTTATTAACTTATTCCACAGCACTGAGGTGGCTGTTTAATAAGAATCTCTTCTGCTGATCACTTGTTATTAACTTATTTTATTAAATATATAGGTACAGAAACTCTACTTTTTATATATAAAATCACTAATGGGTTAAACTAAATTTAGTGTTTAATGCTTTCATGGTGACACCAAGTTTGCGAAGCTCTTAGCGATGCAGCGTAAAACCTATAGTCAGGTTGTCAGGGCGTGTTCTTGAAAACATTACAATACTAACCCAAACGACAAAAATCGTAAAAATTTTATACATTCGAATTAAAAACAAGCCACTTAGCACATACGTGTATCAGACCAATCCAAACAATTTTTTGATGTTGA
>CABFWB010000720.1:122157-169543 GCA_902151455.1 Timema bartmani | reverse complement strand
TATATATATATATATATATATATATATAGTTTATAAAATCAAATAACAAAGCAATGTTTTTGATTAAAATATTACTTAACCTAGAAAAGTTCATTTAAGATCAGAAATCAAATTATTATACCCGTTATGTGGTACTTAAATGTAATAACTTTAAAGAGTAGACTCTTTATGGCTGGGAACTAAAACATTGGTGGAAGTGAAATAAAGTTTTACGAAAACAAACGAAAGAAAAATATGAAAAGAGCAGAAACCCACAAAAAGCAATAGAAGCAAGCACAATAAAGTCAACACAAATGACAGCTATCGAAACGATGTAGCCAAACGCGAAAGAACGCGAGTTATTAGGTTTGTGTCAGACAATAAAATAAAATTGGAAAAAAAATTACATGAAGAAATGAAAAAAAGAATTGAGTCGTGAAAAAATATCCTTGGAAATATCGTAGGTAGCTTGATTACCTGTAAGAACACATTCGAGTGATGTTAACATTCTTTAAACCTTAGTTTTGGATACATTTATTTTATTTGAATGATAAATATCCGTACCACAACATATTCGGGATGATTGGTAGTTCCTTTAGTTCTTGCTTATAGGAATTCTTATGTGCTGATATAATCAGTTGGTTCAGAGAGTGCATCTCAAATACTTCAAATAAACAAATATAATTTAAAACTGAGGAACTGATTTGAATCAAAGTTGATTGAAAATGTATACACACCGGTAGTTACACGGTTTAAAGAGCTAAGCATACAATAGGCTCGGTTGCTTATAGTGCGGAGATCACGGTTCACATCAAAGTTAAGTGCATTCAAGGGTTTTCAAACTAGATTTTACACAATGTTTTTCCTATCAACTCTTCAAGCAAATATGGTTGCCTTTCTTCTAATTATCCTCTTAATCTATAACCCAGAGAGGAAGCCTTTAAACAAACATGTGGTTAAAGAGTATGAACTTAATTAAATGTTATAACACACTCGTACAAACTTTCTCATATAATGTACAATAGTTTTGAGTATTATTATTAGCATCGCGTCTTACTAACCGTTCGGGTTATACGCACTTACGCTAATGTGTTAATGGTAGGGTGATTGTGAGATGAAATGGAGGACCTACAGTTTAACGTGGAATCCGAACCACGGTGGAGGTCTGGCATTTCACATATTCCAAGTTGTGATTAATACACGTCTTGACAGAGGTGAAGGAAGGGTTTGGCATTCAGATAAATCTGTGTCGAGACCGAGGATTGAACCCCGAATCACCAGCACAGAAATACGACACCTTACCTGTAGATCCCCAGGTCACTTTTTTAATTTATTTAAATAAACTTGTATGTATTAATAATGTATTATTTAAAATAGAGCCCAAATAGCAATTTTGAACAAAATCATTGTAGTTATTTTCAAAGAATTTAAAAAAATTTGAAAATCAGTTTTTAGTAAACCTTTATAAAATGATTTTTTAAATAAAATCAAACATATAAAATTATATACAATGTAAACAATTTTTTATCAGATACCTATTTTGAGTCAAATCGTTGGATCAGTTTTAAAAATAAAAACATTATCAGTAAAAACAAGCCTTAAACGAGTTTTTGTCACAGTTTTTTTTGTCAATTCAAAAACTGTCTAGATATCTATTTTAAACAAAATTGCTATAGCTATCTTTGAAAAATTTAAAATTCAAGAAATCATTATTCAGTATTCTACCCTTAATTTTAGGGCGAAGGTAAAGATAAAAATAATGTCCCTATGTATAGCCAAATAATATATAAAATCCATTAAATAGTTTCAGATCTATGGCCAGTGAGGGACATACAGACAGACATACATACATACATAGGGACTGGGAGAATTGTAAAATCCTATTTTTTGAGTTCAGAGGAAAAAAAGGCAAAGATCCATCATGGAGGTCTAAAATTGTTTACGATTATAAAACTCTCTCTTTAGATGAGAAAGTAAAAGGTTAACATCTCGATCGGATAAGGTACGAACGCAGGCGAGAAAAGAGCTATTCGAAACTTTGTCAGTAGATATCAAGCCCATATAGGCTAGACACCTGTAAAACTAATTAAAAAATAATAATTGATATCACCTAGTTGTATGTAGGTCTCAAATCGATAAGTGTGTACTTAATTTAATTGGGAATAAATAATTGTGTTTTTGTTTTAATTTAATAATTGTTTAAAATGAAACAGTAATTATTGAGAGCAATATAGTATCAGACTGGAAAAAATGAATGTTGACAAATTTGAATATTTTTTATAAACCTTTTCAGTTGAAAATAGACAGTAGCAAATACTTGAGCTATGGCTTTATTTAATTTAGCTTTGTGCTTGTATAATATAAAATTGTATGAAACCCCAGGGTAAAATTTGAGAAAACAAAGTATACATTTTTAAAATTAATATTAAAGCCCGCCTTTATTCCCACTGATATTACCACCTGTGCCCCGTTGCCACGCAAATTGGGTAGAGATGAGTAAGGTAAAGTTCAGAAGAAATGTACCAACATATATTGAGGGTGGCTTTTCTGAAATACTTTTCCGATATTTATTCATCCAAATTCGGGTATATTTCTTTTAAAATTATTCCTCTCTGATCCCCACCCCATAAGTTTAGTTAAGTGTGGATAGTAGAACTGGGAAAAAAATGCACTTCAATTAATAATATTCAAACAAAATACTAATATTATAATAATCAGTTTTCTTATGAGGTAGTTTTGCGAATATACACGAGAAATAGTTGTCCTCAATATTCAAGACATTTAAGTGCCACGGCTTAGCAGAACAAAATGTCTACAAACTTCACCAAGTCGCTTCTCCAACGAACTTAAGATGAAATGAACTCCAAACTCCAAACATGTTAATAAAGAGGACGTCACCAACAGAAAGTGATTCGGTAAACCGAGCTATTAATTTCCTATATGGCAACGTTACTACGTGGGCCTACTGAGTCTGCTTTGTGAACCAGATTTCACAGAACAGCTTTCCTCTTGACGTGGCTGTTACTAGTTTAGTTTATTTTTTTAGGCCTGTCTATGGCAGGTGAAATATAATATCAACCAACCTAACAAAATCTAGCCCTCAATTTATAAGCGCATGGAAGGTTGAGCTTTGTTTGCATAAAAGTATAACTTATTTCTGTCAATTTATCACTTAAGAATGGATAAAATGCGAGTCAAATAATCTAATTCAATTTTTAATAAATGAAAAAAAAAAATTCGAAAAAAAATCAACTTGAAAGTCCGACTAAGTTAGTTTCTGTCTCGTGGTCTCCAATATAAGTCTGCAGAGTTTGAGCTTTTGTCATCTAGAGGCTTATGGTATTATTATTATTACTATTATTATAATTATTAGCACCGCGTCTTACTACCCGTTCGGGTTATACGCACTTACGCTAATGTGTAATGGTAGGGTGATTGTGAGATGAAATTGAGGACCTACAGTTTAACGTGGAATCCGAACCACGGTGGAGGCCTGGCATTCCTCACATTCACAAATTGTGATTAATACACGTCTTGTGTGAAGGAAGGGTTTGGCAATCAGATGAATCTGTGGCGGGAGCGAGGATTGAACCCCGGACCCTCAGTACAGAAGTCTGACACCTTACCCCTAGACCACTAGGTCACCTTTTTATTTGAGATATAAAATGGAGTATGAGTGTGAGTTAAGGTAATATTTTTTTGCAGTTTTTATTGCCAAAACATTTTTGGCTAGAATAAATAAAATATCGCTTCATTTGAAACACTTGGTTTAATTTTATACAACTAGTAATTTTGATAGTTCCAGAATATTTTCCATGAGAATAGTGAAATTTGAACGAAAACTTTCTAAATGAGGAGAAAATGTTCTGGTAGAATTCTGAGATATGCCTGACAAATTAGGGTCTATTATTCAATAAATGCTGATATTACTATATGTAGAAAATTAAATTAAACCTAACAATTCTACAAAGTGATATTTTATTTATTTTATCAAAAAAAATTGTTTGCTTTAAAAACTGCAAAAATACTGATCTTAATTTCCCAACATAAAAACAACATGGTTATTGGAGTTTTGTGTGAATATTTTATTTTCTGTGCACCGCGTCTTAGTCCCTCTACGGTTTGTCCGTATATTTTTTACTTACGAAGAAGAAATAAATTTAGAGTAAGCGTATCCACATTTGCGTGGAAGGTGAGATGGTAAAACACTTTGGGGAAAAAACACTTCACAGACCCGGCCGAGATTCGTACCCCGACCTTCTCGTAACTAGTAGACCAAACAAGACAAGACTGACGCCTTTGTAAACTCGCTATCTCACCCATTTCTGGCTATATTTGTCTTAATTCTAAGTTTGTATTTAATTGTACCTCCTAAACTAACATAATAAAAATTAAAAATAAGGAATTATTCATAATTAAAATAATAATTGTACTCACAATATTGCTTACACTACACAGTGTAAAGAAAACCTTATTTTCTAAACCAAGTCTTACTACCCGGCCGTGGTACACGTATTTAATTACGTTAACAGGGTAGGAATGAAGAAGGTGTAACTTAGAAGAAATAAATCCGAAATCACGTGGAGGGAGAGAAAGATAGAGAGTGGAAACTATTTATATAAAAAACTTAGTATATCTGGTCAGGATTCAAACTTCGATCTCATTGTCACCGACAGGCCAGAATAGATTATTTTGACATTAAGTGCTCGCTTTCACCGATTGTGATCACACGCGGTGTTTTCTCACCGGAAGTCCCGTGTTATGATCCTGACCTGATCGAATGTACGCCTTGATCGTGCTCAATACGCGTGTTTTACCTATTTGTGGGCACTAGACTATATTGTCTTATGTTTGGGTGCCAGGTAGGTACTTCTATCAACGTTTATTATTAGGTTATTGTTGCCTATGAATAAATATTAATATGAAATGAGAGTTACGTCTATTAATATGAAATGAGAATAAAATTTGCGTAGACGCGAGCCGGAGTGCTTCATTAACTTCCGTACTCCTTGACTACCTAGAAGCCAGTCGCATTGCTTCATTAACTTCCGTACTCCTTGATTGCCTGGAAGTGAGTCAGAGTGCTTCATACACTTCCGTAATTCTTGAATGCCTAAAAGCAAGTCGAAGTACTTCATGAACCTCCGTATTCCTTGACTGCCTAAAAGTGAGTCCAAGTGCTTCATGAACTTCCGTACTTCTTGAATTCCTGAAAATGAGTTGGAGTGCTTCATTAACTTCAGTAACCCTTGACTGCCTAAAAGTGATTCCGAGTGCTTCGTGAACTTCCATACTTCTTGAATGCCTAAAAGTGAGTCGGAGTGCTTCATGAACTTCCATACTACTTGACTGCTTAAACGTGAGTGCTCTTTGTAAAATGGTCCTACCTTGCGGAGTTCCATACTTTTCCCTTATGACAAAGGCTTCACTAACAGCAAGTCAGCCCTGGACAATTTTTCTTTTTAACAAAATTATGTAAAGGGCTGCGCTTTCACTTTTAAAAAACCATCGCAGCCCGGTGGATGGGGATGTCAATTTTCACAGCCATTTCCTTTGACAATATTTGAGAGTATTTTTTTGTACGTCAGGGCGATATACATCAGATAAACAAACGCATCGTTCCCCTGTCTCGTTATAAAGTAAGAAAAGCAGGCCGCCAAAGTGTCCTACTTTGAGGGGCGAGAGTTTGCTGATTTTGTTAGTAAAGCTTTTATATTACACGATGCGGCCAAGAAAAGATTTTATTACTAAGTAACTAGGCAGATAAATTAATATTGTGGGTGTGCGTAAGGGTTTATCAAATGATTCCAAGAATTAAATGTATGTCGACAAGGCTAGGTAAATATGTATAATTTACGCTAATCGGTGACCGTGTGTGGACGCTATTATGATAGGGCTACCGATAAGATTTTTTTTAACGTGCTTGATGCCTCCAAAACTTTTTTTAACTAAGGATCTAAACGAAAATAAAAAAAAGTCTGAATTTACTTCAAAACCCTGTGATTTGGTCAAAGAATAAAGAAGTAATTTTTAAATGTACTGTAGTTGGTCAAAATAATTTGTTAATCATTTACTGATAGAACTCTGTGTTATTAAATTGCACGATATTCACCTATCATTTAAACAATATATATAGGATAGCCAGAGACGCTATCTTATATTATACTCCAAAGCAGAGAAATGATATTAATAATTTTGTAACTAAATCATATTCACTAATGTAGAAATAATATTAATTTATTTGTAGTTACATTCCATTCTATGTTTATTAATAACATCAAATTACTTCAATATTATTGGAATAGAATAATAAAACTCTCTGCCATGAGTTTATTTTGTGAAGTTATCATTTTTCTCTCACCGTTCTAAAGCCAAATTATAATACGTGTTCATATAAAACACAAACACTAGTAGAAAATCACCTTTGAGCATGGGATAAGTAAAATAAAGAAAGCATGCTTTGAATTGCATGCAGAAAGGTTTTGACCTGAGTATAACTTTAAAAATAAAGTAGATATAAACAATTGTTTTCCTTTAAATTCCGTAAGAAACGAAGGGGTGGAGTTAAGTACAAGGTTTGGGGGTTCGAAGCATGAAGCGTCAAAGTTAATATCACTAGTACGAAAACATTAAATTTTTAATTACTGTAATAAAACAAACTGATGCCAGAAAACACTAAAACCATACCAGAACAATTAGAACATTACGGAGATTTAAACGTGATCGAACAAATATGAGCCCAAGTTTTTCGCCCATATATCTTATAACCAACAGAACCTCTATTAGGTTTAGTGTTTATGTTATATTTGCATGCACAGCGATTCATTGCTGTACAAACTATATTAAAGTAATACAGAAATAAATACAGAGTGACACCAGAACGAGGTATAATTTACAAGAGATAAAAATAAAATACTCCAACTATTAATAGAGTTATAATGACATTGCTATGGATAACACATGGTTCAAAGCCACTATCATTATAGTATGAATTTCCATTTAATTAACTGTAAATGTATATCACCACCGGGAATGTTGGCTGCGCGGTTAGTAAGGTTAACGTGATTATCGTGAGTACTCATAGCATGACATTACGCAGTTATGGAATCATAGGTAGTAGTGTTAGCCTTTTAAAAATAAACCTTAAATTCTAAACAATGATCACGTGCGTTTGTGAAATATATACATAAATAATATCCTACCTTTACATATGTGTAATAGCCTAAAATACAGTTACTGCAAAAAAATCTTCCCAAAAATAGTATGATTGCGGACTAAATTAGCTTTAATTCAGTCAATATAATGAAGATACCTTTTTTTTTTAGCCATGAAACGCTATCCAGAGGTTCAAAAAATATATTATTTAAGAAGTTGTATTTATTTCAAAATTTGGCTCATGCCAGCATGGAGGGAAAGGGTATCAAATGTCCCTATAGGGTTTAAAACCTTACATTTTAAGTTAAAAATAATATCTTTGTAATGTGTGGAAACTTAATTAGCTCATTTTCAACGACTATCTACGCGAAACTACGCAGATTGGTTAAAAACAAATTTAGAACCGTCCTTAAAAAATTCATTTTTTTGTGATATGGGTACAACAAAATTTTGAAGATAATTAATGACAACACCCGAAAGGAAGTATCGATAAGAGTGTAGCCCATTCTCTAAGGCCCATTCACAAAAGTCTGAGATTATTTATAAGATCTACTCAGTTTATTTGATTTTTTTTATCAAGTAATTATTTTTATAGTTGTTTAAAGTGAGTTTTCTGAGCCCACCAATCGCATAAACCCATGACCTACAAAGTGATTTAACACTAGAAAAGACAGACTACCAAATCTAACGGTCGTAGAATCTATCACTATAAAAGGGGGAAGCCTCAATTTCACCAACGATAATCAAACTTATATAAATATCCATGTGTGCTACCGACTGAGTTAAGGTTCCTGACTTAATAATGTAGTAGTTTCTATTATTATAATCAATGGCTAATGACTGTGTAGACCAACTAGCTTCATCCACACGCACGTAACAGTTCTATATAGTTTTAAAAAAAGACATTTCACATTAAAAGAAAACGCCGTGACAAAGTTTGTATCGTAATTGTAGTAGAAGATTTAGAAAATTTAAATTATTAAGAGCTTGAAAATTCTGATTGGAAAATCTTTATAAACCATCAAAGGTTTCAAGGTGATCATAAATCTGGGGGGAATTCTTCGAAAATCTTTATTAGATTTGAGCCTGAATAAACATTTCATGGAAAGCGAACATTGATTAAAGTTATATCATGATTTAGATGGTAAAATTGAATATCGCAACTATATATCATCGTAACTAAAAGAAGTAAACATGAGTGTTAGTACAATACGCAGATATTAACATTATTAAATCGTTTAAGAATTACATAATTTTAACGAACAACTAATTATAAAGTAGTTAAATATAAGGTAAAAGGTGAATAACTATAAACATAGTAATAATAGTTTGAAATGAGCTTGTCACAGGAAACTAAATAGAAGGTTAATTAATTTCGAGTAACCCACTTCAGTGGCCGAATGGTATAAGATGTCACTCTCGTGTTAGACTGACCTGCTAATGATGGGGAGATCAAGGTACGAATCCAGGTCGTCTACTATGGGTGGTTTTTCCTAAATGGTTCCCCACTCTACGTCCATGAAAATGCCTATAAAATGCTTTCTTCACCATCCCTGTCCCATTAGAGTAATTATCATATGTGTATAGACTGAACAGGTAGTAAGATGCGTTGATAAGAAAAAAAAGTATGAGTAGCTTACATGAAAAACTAGTTACAGATGGAATTTGCCTCCAAAGTGATTAAAAAACCCTCCTTTTTAGACAAAATATTATTTTGTATTATACTTTTAAAAACACAGTTTTCAAACTTTGACTTCCCTCTTGAAATTGTATCGTTCTCTTCGAAAATGTAGTTTCATGTATTTGGTAGATTATTTCCCTAGAGATTTCACGCACTCGTCTTGTCTCTGGAAGTGTGCATTTCCCAGACTAGGTGGAATTCCCAAACATTTTATGCGGTGAGATTGAAAATGAAAATAATAAAAAAAGTTTGGTTTTATTTCCTTTCTATTTCCTGGGAGAAAAGACGGAGGGGCATAAGGTTGTTTAAAGTTGTTACATTAGTAAATATATATAAGCCCCTATGCTTAGATTGAGTTTGTAGTATTATAAGAATTATCCAAAGGAAATTATTTTGAAAGTCGTGAGCTTGTACAGCTTGTATATTTGTAAAGTTCACATTGAATTTTCTAACAAAAATGAATTAGTATATTATTTCACAGTAAACTATAATTGCAATTTTTTTTAATGGTAATGAAATAACACATAATCAAAAGATTCCACTAACCCAGGTTTTTTTGAATCATGTCTTATTTATAACCCGTCCCTAGGAGTTAGAAAGGTAAATCTTAGAGGAAATGTATCCAAATTTGCGATGAGGAACAGTGAGAAACAATCTAGTTAAATACTCTCAGTACTCTTCTCGGGATTTAAGCCCTGACTGACTATTATTATTAATACAGCAATTTCATTCTAACCTCAAAAGTGAGGTAGGTGACCCGTTGAAAGGCTACGTCTTAATATTTTCCTCACAATAAATGACACAGCTATGTAGTACGGTTTCCACTCTCGATAATCCTCAAATAAGAACACCAATATAGAAGATACAGTTCCAACAAGGGTATAAATCTACTAGAGAAAAAGGAATAAATATCGAGAAAAATATAAGGTTTATCATGAGTGGAAAACAAATTAAAAGAAAACGAACTGGGAAGAAAACAAAATGCAAATCATTTTGCTAAAAAAATATATATATCTACATCCATAAAATACATGTGGTGTATGTGTGTATGTTCTACCACTTCCCTATACCATAGAGGGTTGAAATTCGGTGTGGACGCGATTCGGCAAGCCATTTTTATGAGAAAAATTTGAAACTTGAAAAATACAAGATGGTGGATCCAAAATTACAAGATGATAAATTGATTCCTATAGAGCTTAAATTTAGCATGGACGTTTTGAAGCATACAGTCTTTACGAGAAAAAAAAAATCCAAAGCATGAAAAATCCAAGTTGGTTGACCCAAAATGGCGGATGAAACGTACAAATTGAGTTTTTTTTTTAGAGAGATACAATTTGTATGGACGCTATGGAGCATGATATCTTCGTGGAGGGGAAAAAATCCAAAATGGCGAATTTAAAATGGTGAGTGAAATGTACCAATTTAATGTTAGTGAGACTAAATTTGATGTGAAAGTTATGAATTATACATTTTTTATGAGAAAAATCCAATATAGTAAACGTAGCGTATAAATTAAGTACAAATTAAATGAAATAGGGTCTGATGTTGAAACATATTGAAAAATGTTCCTTACTAAAGCGTGCGAGAGAGATGTTCTGAATATAATCCCCTTGGAAAAAGTTAATTTATTAGTATTCTATAGTCTCCATATAGAATATAAAAGATTTTACCTTTAAATTTGTTTATATTAATACTTGTATACTCAGTTTACCCTTAAAGGTGAAGAGTCTTGGCTTGACGGATCACACTAGGGGCCTTTCTTATAAGCTACACCATAGTGTATTGCTTCAAGGTAAGTGCCCTAACTTTCAGTGAAAAATGATTGCACGTTACACAACCTTATTTTATTCATAGCGTCTCAATTCCCATTCGTGTCTCAAGCATGTAATTAGCTATGCTAGTAAGATATAGCCAGTTTCGTGGATCACGCCTCAAGTGCGGCGCTATACTAAACACAAGACGACACCTACATAGACCAGAATGTAAGGGATAAGTTTGATATGTGAAACTGGCCCATTTATTTTTAGTTCAGGAATGTGTCGTCTTGTATTTAGTATAGCGCTGCAATTGAAGCGTACAATATCAGATTATGAAACCAGCTTGGTGTTGAAGAAATGTAGCCACATATGCTGCGAGGAAGAACCCACCCTTGGTAGATTCAGCCTGGATTCATACCCCAATCTCTCCACCACGGAAAAAACAGAATAGATAAGTTTGAAATTTAGTTCGCGTGCTCAAATTTGCAGGTGGTAAGATAGATAATTAAAGAGGGCATTTTTCTTCCAAGTAGGTATTTGCTAGTCCATGCGTGACGATACAAATATGTTCTTTCCTCAACCTATCAGTTCACCTTACGTATGCCAATATCAGAAAGCTAATCACTCTACGAACTAACACTGAGAGAAGGTTTGTATTATTTAAACTGCCAAAAGGTCGCACTTACCGCAGTCTGTGAATAATAGATGCCGATTGTGTGATGCTGCACGTCTACCCCTCCGCTAGAAGCGCTAGTGTTGCCCTACTAAACATGGCGCCCCATTGACGGTTGCTGTCGATACAATGTTCGATTAGATCATCTCCATATTGGGTGAGAGTCTGACACGTAACATTTCAGGTATGTCTCGGGTTTGAAGAAGAATTCCTAGAAAGAAAGAGAATTACATCAATAATATGGACATATTGTTAAATATACCATGTCGAGAAAGAAAATTGATAATATGATATTGTGAAAAGCAATGGATTTGTGAATAAGCTAATTCTAAAGGTTTTTTACACACCATTATGGATTTGTTTATTTTTTCATACACTTTTTACAGCCAATATTTTAATATTATTAATAACTTGCTATTTTATTACTAGTAGCGTTACACTAGGCTATCAACGACTTAATCTAAGGCGTGTGAAAGTGGAGGGTGATTTGAGTGACATAAACCAGTTTTATTTTGGGGAAAGGATGTAAAAACTGTGCTTGGATTACTAAATTTTATTTTCATTTTTATTTATAAATCATGTTTAACATTTGTAGGAACTGATAACAGACGAATACTGAAAAGGTATATAAAAAAGGCAATAAAAATAATATAATAATTTGGCACTGGCTTACATAGTTCACATAGTAATAATGATAATGATAATGATAATAATAATAAATAATAATAGTTCCAATTTCATACGACTTTGATAATAATTTATGCTGATATCCCGAACAGCTGGGAATACATGGCAAACCAAAAATTGATAATTTAATTTTAATTTCCCTTTAATAATAACGAATATTTTTTATTAGGTATAAATTAAAATGCCATTTAATAATATGCTTTCCTGCTAAACATGTTTTGTTTATAATTTATTTTATAATATTACTATCTGCAAGTAGTTTAGGCTCATTATGTTTTATCATGCGTATTTAAACTTAAACCTTCAACCAAATATTCTAAATTTATTTGCTGTATCCATATGAAGGGCGGGGTTTGAGGATTTAGAAAATACAAGTCTTAATATAGCGTGAAATGAGTTTCTTGCACCAAAAATATTTAGAATATAATAAATTAATATTATTTTCTTAGCGTGAAAAATTACCATTTATATCTGCAAATGGAATTTCTTTGGAAAAAAAATCAGTAATTATATACAGCTATTAAAAATCACAGTATTCTCTAGCATGGTGTAATGTTTCGTACCTTTGTAGCAAAAACTGGATTTACATTTCTTGTGAGGTTTCAATTGTTTGTGAAAGCAGATATATATATATATATATATATAAAGGAAATCACCTTTATTTATAGTCTGTCATTTTCATGAAACTACTACTGAAAGAAAAGTAGGCTAAAAATGTTACTTTTTAAAGTAGAATATGTAAAATCATATTTTAGTTTTTCCTTCTTTCTTCTATCCCCCTTTGAATGGAGGGATAGAGGGGAACCGTATGAGAAAAAGCCTAACTCGATACACCCTGTCACAGCTTGTGAATGTGAGGAATTTCAAGCCCTAGCCGTGGTTCGGATCCCGCGTTAAGCTCCATTTCATCTCAGGTATTCGAGCCCCCAGCTTTCCAGTCACCGGCAAACGAAATTAACACCTTTTCTCACATGTATGACGGTGCAAGTAGACACGATTTTTAGTCCATTCCCTTGGCTGAGTGTTAGAGTGGTAAATCACAAGTTTAAAGGGCCCCACCTAAAAAAACAGTCCAAATAATTCTATGACATTTACTATTAAGTGTCAGTACACGGCGTTGCTTTAGGGAAACTAGTGGTATGGATTTTAACAACAATTACGTCCAGATAATGTGCTAGGGATGAAGAAGATATTTGAGAAGAAATGTGCCTGAATCTGCATGGAAGTAGAGTGGAAAACCACCCTCAGCACACCCAACTAGGATTCGAACACTTTCCTCATCCTCAGCAGACCATTCGACGACCAAAACTGAAGACTTTCTAGTTAAAGGTGTATTCACCAAAGGCTATCAACATCACATATAATTTGAGATTTCGCTATTTAATTCCAAGAAAACTTTATTTTTTCTCTCTTAACACCAGAGGGAAACTTTGAAATGACTCCTATCGCAGCTCTATTTCTATTTGTTAGATCATACCACTAAAGTAAGAGTTGAGTGGTGTTATTTTTTAACAAAAGATAAATAATTTGTTTACCGATATACAATCATACATAAATCAGGGTTTCCATGGTGATGTAAACAAAGAATGTTTGTACACAGCAGAAACGATGGAAACACTCTAGGAAAACCAGTTCTGCGTTGGAAACTACTATTTTCGACGACATCCTGGACCCCTAAACTTTAAAATGGGTGGTCGTTTGTCAACTGTTTTCTCGTAATTTCAAGTACCGGAACTTGGCTTATTAAATTATATTAATATATATAAACATACTACTTTTTCTACTGCTTTACATAAATGAGAGAGATTTAATCGAACTCGTTAGAGCCATTCTCGAACAAATCGATTTTAGATGTTTGTTGCTTCATGTAAAAATTACTCTTGTTTTTTTTCTTATCGTTTTTGGTTTATATTTACCAAACACCAAACTAGTATCTAATAGCAAACCTGAAGAAAATATACCAAGCCATTTGGTTAGAACATTGGGGTACTAAGCCAAAGGTCCCGGGTTCGATTCCCGTGTTCAGGTGTCTTTTTAAATTTTCAGAATATGATATCTATATGGAGTAATCCTCACTAAAAGCATAAATAATAGCTTTGGATATTTGAATCTTAAAAATATGCAATCCCTTACAATTATAATAATTGTACAAGTGGCAGCATTAAGCCAACTACCGAGTCGAAGGTGGCTGCGTTATCTGATAGCTCGTGATCTTAATTAAAAAAATCACACATTTGTAGCAGATGATTTCCGCACGTCCATCATAGACTCAGCCTTAAAATATGAGCAAAGAATGATCCTGGGCACAGGACTATTCCTGGATAGCTAATTGGTAGAGCATTGGCGTATTGAGCCAAAGGTCCCGGGCTCGATTCCCATGTCCAGGTGTCATTTTTCACTAACTTGTTTGTATGGTAACGGGGAGGTTGTGGTTCAAGTTCCGACTGGATTTACTAAGGGTGTTTTTTTATTAAATTTTTCCACATTCTCCTTTATGTCCATGTGAGTACATTTCCTCCAAATTATACCTTTCTCATCCTAACTCATCAACATAAGTAAATGCAGACGACAGCCCGGATGGGTAGTATGATGTGATGCATAAGCAAACATAGTTAAATATATTAATTTTTTCCACGGCATCGAATATATTTATTACTAAGTTAAGGAAACAGGAAGGGGTGGATGGTAAAGATTCACTTATAAACATTTGAACACACAATAAGAAGCGATACTCAACTCCCATAGTCATTTGTCAGGAATCGAACCCTCATCCATCAATTTCGAGTCTATCTACATTTCCCTTGTGGTCGACCTGGTATCGTAAGAGTTAAGTTAATTGCTGTTTGAATAAATGATAAGGAAAACCTCATCAATGTGAGTGTGGATGGTATTATAGGGCCGTATTTTAATCGCTTTAATCCATGTTTCGATTAAGATAACGCGTATCAGGTACAAACTAGTTTATTTCCACTTTTCCCTCGGTTAGACACAACACTGCACAATCGATTTTCCCACATATCAAGGACTACAAAAATGTGTACAGTACAATATCCCAAAACAGTTTTTGTTCCATATTTTATTTAAGTTACTAAACATAGCTTTCTATGAAAAAGCATCACAATATTTACAAATTAAACTTATACAAGGACATTACGCCTAATAATAATAATAATAATAATAATAATAATAATAATAATAGTAGTAATAATAATAATAAATAAAATAATAATAATTATTATTACTGTGATATTGTTATAATAATAATAATTATAATAACAATATCACAGCTTAATATTCATAGTAAAACACTTTTAGAAAGTACAATTATTTTTGCAGTGTCTGTATTGATACAATTATTGTACTATTTTATAGTAGCCTATTTTTAAAAAAGAAATTTAGCACCTCGTCTTACTAGCCGTTCAGGATATACGCCTATGTACTAGCTACGCGTATGTGCTAGCTATTAGGAAGGATTCATTTAGAGAAAGTGCACCAGCATTTGCGTGGAGGGAGAGTGGAAAACAATTTAGGAAAAATCCTTCAATGCACCCTACCAGGATTGAACCCCGATCTTCCCATCTTCTGCAGTCTAGTCTATTACGAGGGTAGCACCTTAAAACATGTGACCACCGAAGCGGGTGTATAATATCTTATTATTTTATAGTTAATGGTATGTCAAAAGTATCAGCTGCAGCTCACATAAATTTTGATGTATAACCCACTCTAGTGATTGCATGGTCTACGGCGTCACTCTTGAAATAGACTAGATTGCCGATGACGGGAAGATTGGGGTTTGAATCCTGGTCAAGTGCACTGAAGGAGATTCTCCTAAATGGTTTTACACTCTTCTTCCATGCAAATAAGCGTACACTTCCTCTAAATTAAATCTTCCTCATCCCTAACACATTAGCGTATTTAGTGCATATGCGTATAATCCGAACGAGTAGTAAGACGCGGTGTTAAAAAAGTAATAATAAATAATAAATTGATATATGAATACACGAAAGTGAATCTATTAGCTTTTTAAGTTATTCTTACGTAAATTTGACTTCATATACCAAAACTTAGTGCCAGAATATTTTTTCTAGGGCACCACCTCTCACTACCAGATATGGCTGTCCACATATTTATTACCACACGAGTAGGTATGAGAAAGGTAGAATTTATATAAATGCATCAGCATTTACGAGTTAGACATTATTTAGGAAAAAAATCCTTAATACACCTGTGAGGAATTCAAACCCCGTTCTCCACGCTACCGGCAGTATATTTCAAGAGCAACGACTTAGACCAGGGGTCGACAACCTTTTTAAAATTGTGGGTCATATGAGCTCTAAAAAAATTTGGTGGGCCAGCTTGGAAAGTATATTGAACACAAATTTTCAGCTTTATATTTCTTATGAACACATTGTTTGTTTGCTAAATCTTCAATCCTCGGCTCCGGCACAGATTTATCTGATTTCCATAACCTTCCTTCACCTCTGACAAGACGTGTATTAATCACAACTTGTGAATGTGAGGAATACCAGGCCTCCACCATGGTTCGGATTCCACGTTAAACTGTAGGTCCTCCATTTCATCTCACAATCACCCTACCATTGCACATTAGCGTAAGTGCGTATAACCCGAACGGGTAGTAAGACGCGGTGCTAATAATAATAATAATAATAATAATAATAATAATAATAATAATAATAATAATAATAATAATAATGCTAAGTCTTTTGCGGGTAAGATAAATTCAGTTGGTGGAGCGGATATGGCACGAAACCGTAGGTTGCCGACCGCTTTCTTTAACCATGCTACCCCTAATGCGGACTAGATATTTACTATACCTATAATTATACTTAGCACCGCGTCTTACTACCCGTTCGGGTTATCCGCCTAAGTATTAATTACACTAATGTGTAAGGTATTGGGAAGATTGAATATAAAGAATGTGATCCCGCATTTGCATGTAGGTAGAGTGGAAAACCATTTAGGGAAAACATCGATATCTCTAAAAAGATCTTAATAAATAATAAAAATGTATATGTATTCCTGTGTAAATGCTTTAACTCCAAAATAAAGAAACCTAGAAAGTTATATATATTGCCAGACGTACTTAGAGAAACCTGAAACTAACCCCCTCAGGCTTACTTCCTTTTTTACATTTACATATGTTGCAAGTCTTAAGCTGCGTCCAGACTAGCGAGAAGAGCCTCGAGTTGAACATAGAGCCGAACCATGTCGCAATCTGAACCTTAACATTCCCGCGAGCCATATTTTGCTTAATAAAGTTATGTTCTTCGGTGGATGGCGATGGCACACGCAATGAACAGGGAATAATAGGCTGCCATGGCATATATTCATTTACATATACAGGGTGTTCGGAAATGCATAGCCCAAACTGCGCATATAGTTTGGTTGAACCAAACATAATACAAAATCCCTTTGCATATAAATCCGGAAAACTATGCTAATACCATTAAATTGTGTTCAAAGTTTCGGCGTACAGCGCCTGGAGACCAAAGCTGTTCAAGCATGAGTGTACAACATGTTGCATAGGAGCTAGGCGTACAGAACTACACACCTAGACATCTTGGAGCATGGCAGCAGTTCATACCACAATTGATAGTAAACAACACACCAGTTCATCTAGAAATGCGAATACGTTCTGAGGGTCATCATTAACGGTCCTACATCACAGAAAGTGCTTGCCATTATTACATGTGTAGTGCCGCGCGACTAACTCCTATGCAACCTGTTGTACACACAGGATTGAACAGCTTTAGTTTCCAGGCGCTGTCACTGAAACTTTGAACACAATTTAATGGTATTAGCATAGTTTTCCAGATGTAAGTGTATAGGGATTTTGTATTACTTTTGGTTCAAACAGGCTATATTTGTAGTTTGGGCTATACCAAACAAACCAAATTGTTTTTTCTCTTTGTATTTAAGAATTACATTTTTTCTGCACTTTATATCAGTATTTTAAGTTGGTACTTTTCCTTAGTGATAACCTTAGAGCTTAGAGAGAAAACAAATGAATATTACACTAAACACAATAGATCTACTTCTTTATAAAAATTTAACGCTGTTTATGTGGTTTAAAAAGTATCTCTAAAGAGATGTTAACCTTAAAAAAAAGTACAATCAAGGTTCCACAACATCACTGATAATGGACAAATAAAATATTAGCAGACTGATTAACGTTGGTAAAACTATTTATTTTGTGTAAAGCGAAATAAAGATTGATATAAAAAATAGATCCTATGAGCAGGTCTAGAAGAAATTGGTATTTTAACTAAAATACCAATTTTCTGTGAGTGCCCTGAACTTAGGATTAATGATCAGAGGTAGAAAACTATTTGATTTTTATAAAGGACTTAAATCATATATTTATTTAATAAAAACGAAATAATTGCCTAATGTTATTTATCTTAAGATAAAATTGACTCATGGGAAGAAGAATACGTGAGAAGTTTACGAAGCGTGTGAAATGAGGGGTTCAAGAGAAAGGAAGAAGTAATGTATTGATGTAGTCGACGGGAAGCACCCAGGGACGGATCGGGGATATAGGAGATTCCACGTTCTTGGCCGGGATCCGAAATGAAGGAGAGAATCTGACATTTTACTGACATGTAGAATCAGGAGCGGGGAAAATTTAAGGTGATCTTTTAGTCTACACATGGATTCGAAATGAGGTTCACCTCTTGAGAGACATGCTATAGTGAGTACAAGGTAAGGTCTAACGACACTTGACAGTTACAAAGATTAGTTAAACTACTAACGCATTCATAAAGCAAGTGATGTTATCTGTAGCTGTCACATTCGATAGATGATATCAATACCTGTAAAATATTACTAATAATATAATAACATATTATCAATGTTGACAACAACAAAAAATTGTATTTTTTAAAAGGTAGTCTCTAACGTATTTCTTACTGTAATTTTTTATTTACAACATGTGCTCATTTTTTAACGTTTAAAATTAATGTTCCCTTTGTATCTTCAAATCTACGAAAATCCATTCTCGTGAGAGATTTCAAAGAGAGGGTGACTTTATACGAAAAATACTCTTATTCAATTCCATATTGTGCCTAAAAAGCTATTTATAGGCTCAATCCATCACAAATATGCATAAATCCCCTCTGATTGTAAAGTACACTTTGAGCCATTGGTTTTAAACATAAAAATAACTAATATGATTTTTTCTATCTAGTTTTCTAGAGCTAAATACGACTATAAAATTATTTAGAATTTTCCTAAATAGCCTATGTATATTGTATTTTAATTCGGTTCTAATATTAAGTTAGGTAAATTTACTAAACTAACAGCTTATTGCCGATCGTAGTTAAACTAGGATTATTATATAGTCATAAATACGTATTTTTACACATTTACATTATCTACATTTAAATATACTATGTTTCACCATCTGCAATACATTTCACAAATATATTTTCATTTGTTGCTCAACAAATGCAATGATACATATGAATTAAAAGAATGTTTTACTTTCTCATAACAAGAGGAATTCTTGTGATAGTGAAAAAATTAATCTCGGGATTATGACAAATTTTTACGACTTATGTGAGAACGAACCCCCCCTCTCCCCCTCACAAAAAAAATCGATTTTACAATTTTGTCTGTCCCTGGTCACGGTTCCAAAACGATTTTATGGTTTTTGTTTGAACTTGATCCAGCAGAGTCTCGAAAACTCGACCTAATGTGGACTGAGATGATGTCGAGTTATTGAAATGTTGAGTTTTACGAATGAACTTGCTTAAGATGCATGTTTACTATGTTATGTTTACTAAACAAGGATGAATCATAGTACAGTATCGAATATTATAGGAACTGTTGTAATGTACTGCACTGTACAGTACATTAATATACGTACAGTGCAATATATTATGTCTTAATATAATGGTGTATATACATAAGTGTAATATACAGAAATGCTGTACAGTACTTTACAAATAATATTGTATTGATTCGAATAACACGTTACTGAATTGGAAAACTAACAAACATCACTTGTAAAAACACCACAGTAAGACTGTTCCACTCGAGTTAGACAAACAAACTGAAAGGTTATACACTTGAATGTCCTTGGATTGTGATGACTGGCGCCAACAACTTTTTGCACGTGCGCGTGTTGAGTTACACAGAATGTCAAGTTATCGAGTTTTGAGTTTCCGAGACTCTACTGT
The DNA here is from genome assembly GCA_902151455.1 of Timema bartmani. Taxonomy (NCBI): domain Eukaryota; kingdom Metazoa; phylum Arthropoda; class Insecta; order Phasmatodea; family Timematidae; genus Timema; species Timema bartmani. The sequence goes on along the minus strand of CABFWB010000720.1, from coordinate 149,410 downwards.
ATTTAGATTTGCTAGGGCTATACACCAAAAGTTTGTTTTTCCTAGAGCCCTTCAAATAAGTGTCATTTACGTATGAGTAATTTTTTTTAATTCCAAATTTTTCAAAAATGGCTTCAAAGATTTTGTTTAAAGGCATATCTGGGTTTTGTTTAGTATGATAAATAACACTATATAATTGGTACTTAGATTCGTTGAATGTTAGTTTACTGATGACTAATTTTTTCAAAAACTTTAAATATTTTACAAATTGTTCTAATGATTTGGTTCCAAATGGCTACCTTGGGAGTGTTTGACATGAAAAATAACCCTGTGTACTTGGTTTTGAATACAATTTTGAGATAAGGCCATTTACTCAGTGATTTTTGAAAATTCAAATTATTTTGAAAATGGCTAACTTATAGCGAATTTGCTTAAAATTCACATCTAGGGAGTGTTTGACAAGAATATGGTAAATAAAGCTGTATACTTTTTTGGGGGAGGGGGGGGGGATTTGTCTATGGGTAGTTTACTGATGATGGTTTATTTTTAAATTTAATATTTAAAAAAATAGTTTTAGTGATTTTATTCCAAATTTGTATCGGGAGACTATTTTCATATCAATAATAACCTATCTTTATTCATTTAAAATAGATTAATTTAAGGGTAGCTTAGTAACAAAAAAATTATTGAAAATTCGAATGTTTTGGAAATTAACCTTGAAATGGAAATATGTGAATTATTTTTCATGATCAATAAGAATAAGTTTTTATTTTTACAAATAACAAATAATTTTAGGGTAGCTTATGGATGGATTAATTTTGAAAATTTTAATGTTGTTAAATATATTCGAACAATTTTGTTTGAAATTTATATTTAAATGGTGGTTGTGTTCAACAAGATGATGTCTTTGTTTTCACGAATAAAACTTATTTAAGGGGAATATACTAAAAACCTATTTTTGAAAATTTTGTTCGAAGCTATAATACACAATATGAGAAAGTTTGTCACATTGTATCGTACCATTTATTTAATTTTAAATTATTTCGTATCTTATTTGCAGTGTATAGGAGATATTTATATAGTTGTTCCTAGTTTAAATTTCTATCTGAAATAAAATAAATACAACAATAATAATAATAATAACAGCATTAGATAAGATATTAAAGCTGCTAAAGACTTTATCTGAGGCGTAACTTCAAAGGAAATATATCAGCATTAGCTTTGAAAAAAGAATGAAAAAGCACAATGAAACTCGCATGTGAAAAAGGCCACCATTGCACCTGGTCAGTTAGAACCCCAACCTACGTGTCAGCGTTGACCAAATGTAATATGAGCTTAAGATAGCTACATGTTAGAGAACTTAGACATGTTGTGGACGTATCCCACATTATTTAGTAAGTTCTTTGATATTTTAAATATTGTTTTCTACAAAATGTAGGCCAAAATTATCAGCAGGCTTCTGACGAGTTTAACAGTTTAAATTTTGAGCTCAAAATAAAAAAATTAAAAAAAGATGGTTTACGCTAAAATGTGTACTTCTGAGATTAAAACAAAAGGTTAAAAACTTGGATCTAGCCTTCCTCTATCAAATGAAGTCATGTTCTGATAGAGTCACAAAAGAGAATTTTAAGATGACATGTGCTTGTTTTATAGGGTTTTATGAAAGTTATCACACTTATTTTAATCAATTTTAAACTAAATTTTAAACTAAATTTTAAACTTTGCAACTTATGAGAACCTTTGCCTACATTCTGGTGAAAACAATATTATAAAATATTAATCAACTTCATAAATAATCCGGTATTTCTAAAGTCTTCATAGCTTCTTAGTGATATACCATGCAAACCTCTTGACGCCTTTGATTGACCATCCACCGCTGCGGCACAGTATGAATATACAACTAAATATCAGTTAATATAAAAATATTCTATAACTTTATTATATTCTTAAGGTAATAATAATATTCGTGGGTGAATATGAATATGAATATTAATATGAATAAAAACACAAAGCACCCGCTAAACTCTTAAACCAACTCTCATTAAAATTAGGTTGATCAACGGCCAGCGCTTCAAACTATACAAAGATAAACATAAAAAGAACTACAGCACACAAGTATGATGCATACAGATTTACCAGGGACCTCTAAGCTATTCCCACAGTGGTAAATATCGACCTTTTGTAAAGCATTTAGCCATTCTGTGGTCTAAAGATTGTCTTTGGATTATTTAATCAAATGTTTTATTGTTTAATATTAACCACAAGCTGCCCAGCTGGAATAAAATAAGCTTGTTTGTAAAATTCCATCCCCCACCCTCACCCCCGACTTCTAGTTATGACATTTCAATCTCTTTATCTTCTAGATTATTTGGATTTTCTGTATTTCGGATCATCATCTAGCCCCGTTTGGTCCAGATAAATAAGTTTTCATTTAATGTATTAATTTATCAGGTTAAAGTATTTTTGGAAATCAATAATCAATATAAAAATTCAATCAAACTTAATCAATGTATTTTTTAAAAAAAGAAACATTAATGGTTACACAGTCGAAGGCTGGAAAAACAGTGTTCGGAAACTCATAACACAAACTGCACATATAGCTTGTTTGAACCAAAAGTAATACAAAATACCAATACATTTACATCCATAAAACTATGCTACCACCATTAAATGGTGTTTATAGTTTTGGCGTACAGCGCCGGGATAGCAAAGCTGTTCAAGCATGCGTGTACAGCAAGTTGCATAGGAGTTAGGCGCGCGGCACTGCACGTGTAATAATGGCAAGCTGTGACGTAGGACCGTTAATGATGACCCTCAGAACGTATTCCCATTTCTAGATCGACTAGTGTGCTGTTTACCATTTATTGTAGTATGTTCTGCTGCCGTGCTCCTAGATGTCAAGGTGTGTAGTGCTGCGCGCCTATAGCCTATGCAACCTGTTTTACACGCATGCTTGAATAGCCTTGCTATCCCAGAGCTGTGCGCCGAAAATTTGGACAAAATTTAATGGTATTAGCATAGCTTTCCGGATGTAAGTGTACAGGGATTTTATATTAATTTTGGTTCTAACAAGCTATATGTGCAGTTAAGGCTATGAGTTTTCGAACATCTGTTATAAGACAACCTCTCAAACTTAATATTTCACACGCCCTTCACATTAATTATATTTCTTTATTAAAACAATCACACTTATATTTACAACATTTTTAAATAAACAAACCTGTATTATACGATTATTTATGATAATGGAATTACTTATAGTTCGGATTATAGCGTTGCACAAATAATTACTCTAAAAGGGTGTTGCAAAATGTCCTGGGGTATTGTAAACGCGATATGGAAGGAAACGTGGGCTGAGACGATAATATAATTTTATTGGTCAAAATAAGTAAAATATTGCTTCAGTAGAGACATTTATTTTAATTTTCTGCATATAGTAATATTATTATTTAATATTTGCAATAGGTATTGAACAATTTGGCCAAGAATGTTTCCCTTAGTTAAAAAAGTATCTGGTCAACTGTACTGATGCTCGTGACAAATATTCATGAACTGTCGGGATTACAAGGTGTCAGACTTCTGTGCTAGGATGTTCAGGGTTCAATCCTTGGTCCCGGCACAGATTTACCTGATTACTACCTCCCTTCACCTCTGACAAGACGTGTATTAATCACAACTTGTGAATGTGTGTAATGCCAGGCCTCCACCGTGGTTCGGATTTCTCGTTAAACTGCAGGTCCTCCATTTCATCTCACAATCACCCTACCATTACACATTAGCGTAAGTGCGTATAAACAGAACGGGTAGTAATATGCGGTGCTAATAATAATAATAATAATAATAATAATAATAATAATAATAATAATAATAATATTTTTGGAGTTACAACTTTACTTTACATCCATTACTGTTTCCAGCCTGTGTCATTTTTTATCCAATCCATATATTTTCCACAAGCGGCTTGTTAGGCCTGTCTTAGCTTCATATGCCTTATAATCTAACTTATTATTAGGATAGGCACAACATCCAGTCCCCACCCGTTAATTCACCACTGTGGAAGTGTAAGCCCGCATTTCACCATTGATAAATTTTTCGCCCATGCCGGCAATCGAACGCGGGATACTTAACTCAGTAGACAAACATACTAAAACCAAATGAACTAAGGTATCGGATTGGGATTACTACTATGTATAGAAAATAAAATAAATTGATTTACTGAAGCAAAATTTTATTTATTTATTAAAATTGAAAAAATTAGACTTTAATTCACCTCCATTAACCTGTAGTACCACTTTTGAATTTTTAACTTTTTTTTATGCCAAAGTTTTGTACTATATTTGTACCGTTTTGTACCACAAATATTTTTTTTTGTATCCGTGCCCGTTTTGAGTAATTAGCATATAAAAGTGGTGACTTCAGGTTAATGCTGTTGTACTACTTCTGAATTTTGAGCTTTTTTCGATGCCAAAGTTTTTTTACTAGTTTTGTACCGTTTTGTACCACAAAGAAAAAGTGTTGTACCCATACCCGTTTTGAATAAATATCACATCAAAGTGGTCAGTCCAGGTCAATGCTGTTCTAACACTTTTGAATCTTGAACTTTATATGATGCCAACGTTTTGTACTAGCTTAGTACCGTTTTGTACCACAAACAAAAAGCTTTGTATTCCCACCATTTTGAGTAATTAGTATATCAAAATGGCCATTCCAAATTAAGGGACAACTAGATCTTTACAATTTTGAACTTTTTTCAATGCCAACGTTGGAACTAGTTATGTACGGCGTTGTAGCATAGCTTTGGTTTGCATATATCATATTGACAGATTAATCAAGGTTTATAAAGTCTAATTTAGATAATATACTACCTCAAGGATGAATCCAAATAATTTTTATAGGAAGGGGTGGGGTGGTCATAATTATTAACAACATAGTTACTTACAATGTTATATTTCTGTTTAAAGCCATTTAATAATTTCTCATTCATATTTGATCGTATGTATGTATTAAACCGTAGTCCACTTCTTCAATTTTTTTAAATTGGATAGTTTTTATAAACCATTTAAAGTGGCCCTCGTTCAGCAAATTTTGTAAAATTTATCACCCTAGAAGCAATGAGTAGTTTTCACCTTGATTAAATAAGGTTTCCTTTATAGGCCTAAGCAATTTCAAGAGTTTCTCACCTAGAAATTTTTCAAATTTGGATGCCCCTCTAAGCTATTTGGATTAATCCTCACTTTAATTTCTTACAATAATTGAGTGACCACGTTGTTATGATAATTACTTAAGATGGGTGGGGGTACAAAACTTTTTGTTTGTGGTACAAAACGGCACAAAACTAGTACAAAACAAAACTTAGTCATCGGAAAAGGTTTAAAATTCTTAAGATGTAGTCTCTTAACTTGTAGTGACCACTTTGATATGATAATTACTCAAAATGNGGGGTGGGGGGGGGGTACAAAACTTTGTGTTTGTTGTACAAAACGGTACAAAACTAGTACAAAACTTTGCCATTGAAAAATGTTCAAAATTCTAAAGATGTAGTAGTCTCTTAATTTGGAGTGACCATTTTGATATGCTAGTTACTCAAAACGGGTACGGGTACAAACATTTTTCTTTGTGGTACAATACGATACAAAACTAGTACAATAATTTGGCATAAAAAAGTTCAAAATTCAAAATTGGTACTGGAGGTCATTAATTCTCACTCTCTTCCATACCACGTTAAGGCCAATCGCTATATTATTTTGGTTTAAGGACGTTGCCTACCTGTAACGTCACGGCTGTTGAAGGTAGGATTTCCCATGTTAGTCAATTTACGTTTAACTCAGCGAGTTTTAAAGATACAACGTTGAAACAAAAACCATACATTCTAAAAATAGTCCTACAGCGTTAAAAAATTATTATTTTTTTTTTATCTCTAAGTAGTTTTTTGTAGATGTATTTTTTATAAATCATCTACAACCTAGGTTATTTGGCTTTATCATTAAAATGGTCTGTATGAATCTTCCTGTCAGTATCTAGATTAAAAGGTCCGTGGTAGCAAATGTCTATTTATAAAAAGAAATAAGAAAAAGTTAAGTTTATAAATAGAGTCAAAGTTTTTAAGGCACAAATATTAAAGTGACTGTATAAACTCGTCAGAGGAAGAGGGAAAGGGTTATCAGCACATAGACAAGAGCCCTCTCAAGGGGAACTACTCATTTTATTCCCTCTCTATGTCGTATATTAGTGTCTTAAGTGTGATAGCGTTTAGACTGCTTAGGTGCGACCCACTTCATAAAATTGCTTCGAAATCTTCAAGTATACAACGTCGTTAAAGCATTGCACTTCACTACACATCAGCTTAGCAATGTGTTTATTCTCACTCAGTGATCCCTAATTTCATACCGCATCAGTAGGAGGAGCTCAACTGCTCAAATTTCTCCTGCAACCCACATACAAATTTAGATTTTATGAACGAGATGACTGATATCCACGCGTATAAGTTTTGATTAGACTAAACTTCATCTTGATGTCTAAAAACGTTAATATTATCATAAAAAGACTCTTAAAAATTTTCAACGATATCTTAGTCGTACGATTGATATAAACTTTAATTTTAATCAAATATAAAAACGATCTGTTTTTTATATATATTTGGGTGATTTTACGTCAAAATTATTATTTGGAGTTTTTATGTATGAGCTATCTATTCAAATATAAGATTTTTTTTATTATTTTTACTATCTGTTTTGTTTATCGGGTCGCACAGAAATGTAATTTCTTGTCAAGGAATAAAATTGTTACATAAAATTTTGAGTCGATATTTTTTATCACCGCGTCTTACTAACCGTTCGGGTTATATGCTTAGATACTAGTTACGCTATTATCTTTAAATATTAGGAAGGTTATATTTAGAGTAAATGTACTATCATTTGCGTGGAGTGAGAATGGAAAACTATTTTGGAAAACTACCCTCAGTATGCCCGATTGAGATTCAAACCTTGACCTCCCTGTCATCGGCAGTCTAATCTACTGAGATAGTAGGGCCTAAGACCATGTGGCCATCGAAACGGGTTTGGAGTTGATTGAGCTATAATTTTTAGGACAGATTTTTCCCACTCAATTTAGCTTTTGATTTTGATTTTCGAGAATTTAATTTCTCTACACGTTATAAATTCTACATAAAGTCTTTTTTTGCAACAAAGTAGGGTTTGGAATTAAATTGCCATTCTTTAGTTTAAATACAAATATTTGGTGTTATAATTCTACAACACAAATAAAGCAACAAAAGAGCCACTCGTTTTTTACTCTTTCAAGTATTTATTACTATGTACATAATCTATATAGAATACCACTTAAAGACCTTTGTTCAGGTGCCATTTTCTGAAATATATTTATTTTAATCTCCCAAATACTTCAGTTTGTGTGTTATTTGATCCTGCTTCAGAGGCCACATGGTCTAAGGTGTAACTCATGCAGTAGAGTGAACTGCTTATGACCGGGAGATCGAGTCCACTTAAGAGTGTTTTTTTCCTAAATGGTTTTTACATTTTCCCTCTACGCAAATTTGGGTAAGCTTCCTCAATTTTCAAAAATCATCCCACTTAACACATTAGCGCAATTAGTACATATACGTATAGGCCAAATGGTTGGTAAGACGTGGTATTAAATAATACCGATAGAAATCATGTTTTTATAATTTTAAATTCTCAACTCTACATCAGATTAAAAGCTCACATATGAGCTCTAGTATTAAATTCACAAAAGAAGTGATATATCATGATTGTTTATTTATTACAGTCTCCATTATAAAATAATAGTTATTGATAGCTAGTAGTAAATAATAATTAGCATGCGTATACCACAGGCTATAGAAATTAAATTTATTACGTGTATATAATAGTTTATTTTATTTTGTTGACATGTAATTATTTTACTATAATTTGTATTCTGATACTTTTATTTATGATTTTGAAACTCTCAATAACAGATTAGGGCATAGCAAAATTATGATTATTCAATAAAAAGAATTATTTTATTTATATTAGAGCTTGGTTGAATCTACTTATCTTAGAATCCAAATCTTCAATTTACTCTCGAATCCCGAATCTCAAATTAGAATATTGGGAAAAATTAAGAATATAAGAGAAAATAGAAATATGATGGATAGTAGATAATAAAAAGAATAAATAAATGTTAAGATTATTTCTTATAATTAATTCACTATAACATTCTGTAAAGGTCTCAACTTAGTAATTTAGGATAGTGCTCTCAATCTATGTAATATCTAGCTACTAGTTTAGTAATATAAGACGAGAAGTGCAGCAAGCTACTGAAATAAATTTCATATTACCGCAGCATGATTCGGTGGAGAGCTGAGTATTGGGGAAGACGCCGAACACTCGGTTCCACTGATCCTCACTGGTTTGACAGTATCTCAACCCATTTTGGGTGAGGCGCAGGCTCACTGATTGGTTCAGGTGATCGAAAGGATCACGGGAAGGGACCCGAGGCCAAGATGGCGCGAAGAAACGGGATGGAGTCCACTGGCAGCTGCCGAGGGAGCTAGGTGTTCTAAGGGCGAGGCGGGAGCCCGTGGTTCGATACCGGTTGGTTCCCTCCTTGGATATCGCTTAAGGTGCACCCGAATGGAGCGAAAATATTTTTACAGTTTTTATAGAATTGAAATTTTTTGGCCAAATTAAATCAAATACTTTTTCAGTGGCAACATAGAGTTTAGTTTTTTGCATACGCTAATATCAACATATCTTGAATATCGGTCAAGGGTGTTCTGGAACTTTGTCAAAACTTTTTCTCTTTATTTAAAAAGTTTTGACAAAATTCCAGGACACCTTTGACCGATATTCAAGATATGTTGATATTAGCGTATGCAAAAAACTAAACTCTATGTTGCTACTGGAGGAATATTTGATTTATTTTGGCCTAAAAAATTAAATTCTATTAAAAACCGTAAAATTGCTCGCGCTCTCTTCTGCCGCACCTTCTAACGCGCTAGTCGTGTTGAGCTCGACCGCCGAGGACGGTGGAGATCGAGGTTCGAATCTCGGTCGGGTGAACTGGGGGTGGTTTTCCTAAATGGTTTTCCACTCTTCCTCCACGCAAATTCGGGTTCACTTCCTCTAAATTTAACCCTCCCAATTCCTAAATCCATTAGCGTAATTAGTACTTAAGCGTATAACCCGAACTGGTAGTAAGACGCGATGCTAAAATATTATTATTATTCTGCCGCACCTTAACGGATAGCCGTACCACCAGCACTGGGTAAATGCCGGGGCAAGCGTGATTTAAGGGTGGTTGAGTGACAAGGTTGACCTATTAGTGACCAGCTGACTAGTCTAGCATGACCCTCGTAGTTCGCTCTTACCGTCCTGTCTCTTCCTATCTGTAGCCCAACACCTATCCTATCAAGAAGTGTAAATTCCACCATTCACTAAATAAAACATTGTTACAAACCCATCGTATGTGTCGTATCGTAACTTATTCACCCCACCCCCCTCTCTAACTCTCCAATCTAAACCTCTCAGGTGTCGCAGGAGGATTACGGTTACGATTCATTCATTCAGCTAAGTGTTAAATTACTGGTATGCCAGGTTGTTGAGTTAATTCTATAGTTATAAATGGTTCTGTACCACCAATAAATAGTATTAGAGCTCTAAAACCAATTTCACTCGAAAAGCTGAAAAAAAACTTTGAGGATTTGAGTTTCGAATCCGAAGTTTTCTAGAATCCTTGAGTGTCGAATATCCTTAAGAATTCGAGGACTCGAGGTCCCATTCCTAATTTATATATGCATTGTATAAATACGGTTCTTACCTACATCATTGTATATACAGGTCAAAATATTAAGGTCGTTTAGTCGCCAGAGACAAGGTGGTTGGGATTCGAATCCCAGCTGTATGCACTGAGGGTGTTTTTCTCTAAATCATCTTCTACTCTACCTACACGAAATTTTGGTTACATTTTCTCTAAAGCTATAACATCCTCTTACCTACCTCATCGTTGACATTAAGTTGTGTGTGTATTTTTTTTAATCACCGCGTCTTACCACTGGTTCAGTTCAAGCGCATATTGTATTATTATTACTATATTGGGGTAGGAGTGAGGAGGGTTGAATTTAGAGGTAATATACCTACATTTATGTGGAAGGAGAATGCGAAACCAATTTAGGAAAAATCACCCTTAGTAGACTCGACTGGAATTCGAGCCCTGATCTCCCCGTCATCAGCAGGCCAGTCTAATACTAGGGTGACGCCTTAGACCATTCGACCACTGAAGCGGGTTGGATATTTGCATATAGCCCGAATGGTAAGTAATATGTGGTGGGGAAAAAAATACTGTTATGATTTAATGTACGGGAGATTTTTTTTATTCCACCATGTCTTACTATCTTTCAGAGATGAACGCATTTTAATTAATCAAATGAAATAGTGAAGAGTAATATAGAATTTAGAGAAAATGTATCCTTATTTTCAAGGAGGAAGAGCGGGGAACGATTAGGAAAAACTATCCTTCATACACCCAGCTGAGATTTGAAAACAGACCTTCCTGTAACAAGAAAACAAGACAAGGTGAGCCTTATATTTAGTCTGAGTGCTAGCCGATGGGAATCGTGCGCGGATTATTTTTTTTAAAAACCATCAAAAATAGATTTGAATATATTTTAAATTATAAATACGTCAGTAAGTAACTTTCAATGAACTTGTCATTATATTTTAAAAACAAAAGGTAAGAAAAAATAATAGAACCAAAATTTAACCTGCGTCAGTGGCCACATAGCCTAAGGCTTCACTCTATAATAGACTGACAATAATAAGGAGATTGGGATCCCAGTCAGATGTAATGAGGGTGGTTTTTCCTGAATGGTTTTACATTCTTCCCCCACGCAAATGTGGATAAACTTAACCCAAATCCAACCTTCCTCATCCCTAACACATTAGCGAAACTAGTACAAATATGTATAAACTAAACAGGTAATAAGAGGTGGTGCTAAAAAAACTAAGAGTTGATTTAATGTTGTTTTTTATTCAAATTAAGGTAATTTAATCTACAAAATATTCGAGGATTTAAGAAATCTACAGTTATATATTTATTTCCTGCATTGTTCTCGTATGCAAACAGCTTCACATTTAATCGTATATGTGAATATCTGCTTGCGAGCCTCACATAAGTACAGTCCAATCCTCAGAGGAATTTTATCTGACATCTAGAAAAGCTACTATATCTACTTCCATATATTCATACGTCAATTAATGTAAACTTTAGCTGTTACTTTTAATTATGTTTATATTTTCTAAACGAATCTTCCTATGAAAATTTCACTGAGCTCACATTAAAAGTATAATACACTACACTTTCGTAAGCTTTAACATCCGGATCCAAATTTGTCCTATCTTTATAGTGCATACACAGAATATAAAGGAATTTCCCTTAAAATCCCCATCTGATAAGTGAGGAGGCAGACTTCAAACTACGTTCAGAAACTTACGTATACACATTTGCCACAGTTTCGTCAACAAAGTGAATCCAACTCATCAGACCAGACTGTGAAGCGGGTAAGCATTGGGGCATTGTCAAGGGTAAATTGGAAGCGGTAACAAGCTGGAGATAAACGCGGAGGATAGAATTTTCCATCCAAATGCGCATGCGTGCACCATCAACAAAATAGCGCAATTTGTAACAAGATAATATGACGCGGATATAAACATCTAAGACACACAGCAGTAGGTTGAGTCACACTTGATGAAATTAACTTCGGTGACTGAATATTTAACTTCTTTTTTCCCCCATCCATTACTGTTTCCAGCCTATGGCCTGGGTCAGTTTTTTATTCAAGTCATATATTTTCCAATTAACGTCTTGCTAGGCCTGTTGTAGTTTCATATGACTTACAATCTAACTTAAGACTAGGACAGGCACAATATCCAGTCCCCAGCAGTTAATTCATCAATCATCACTGTGAAAGGGTAAATCCACATTTCAACAATGATAATTTTTTTGGCCATGCCGGGAATCAATTCCGCGAGCTCAGTAGAAAGACACGCTACCGACTGAGCTAAGCTGTCGGGATTAAATATTTAACTACTGATATAATATTTTATCAATGTTCTTTAAATTGAAAAATGACACCTAGACAAGGGAATCGAACCCGGAACCTTTGGCTTAGTACGCCAATGCTCTACCACTGAGGTATTCAGGAGTTTTTCCGTGCCAAGGGTCATTTTTCACGCATATTTTAAGGCAGAGTTAGTGATGGAGGTGAAGAAATCGTCACCCACATATGAGCGATCAATTAAGATCGTGAGCTAACAGACAACGCAGCCACTTCTACTCATTAGATCTTTTTGCTGCCAATGGTACAATTATTACAACTGCACAGCTGCGCATATCATGATGGATTAAATAGCCAAGCTATTATATTGTTAATTACAGTTTGAGTTCGATTTCCGTGTCCATGTGTCATTTTTCAATTTTAAGAATATGATATTTAGATGCGGCTTTAACCGCAACTAACAAATATAATAGATTGGCTATTTAATCCATCATTATATCAGTGATTAAATTATTCAGTATACAGGTGCACACACAAACAGGTTGTTCCGTGTCGTATTGACAAAACTTCTGTAGCGAGCAATAGGGTCAACTTTTAGTAAAAAGAATGTTATATAAATATGGGTCCAATTTCTAATAGCTATCGAGATAGCCAGCTTAGGCTGGTTACACACCAACGAGTCCCGAGTCGAGTCGAGTCTCATGTAGTCGAGTCCAATCTGACTCTAGAGTCAAGGCCTTTCATACTGGTGAATCGAGTCATTGATCAGTCCACTTGTTTGATCAAAGAGCTCGTGCAAGATGGATGCAGTCCTAGCGGTTTCTATAAATACAATTGTATGGAGGCGCCGGCGTAGACGCTTAAAAAGACGTCGCTTAATGTGGCTTTACCCATTTAGTGTGAAGCGATGCACCTTTGATAGTGTTTCACATTTGTTTCCAAATAGCGGAAATTGCATTTCTATCCCGATCTTCGGGATGGGACGGGTTAAAAATCGAAGGATTTGTGGAAATAATACACTTGACTCGGCTGGACTGACGAAATCTGTAATCTGCCGCATCATGGACTCTTGACTCGCCTGGACTCGGTTAGACTCGGGGTGACTCGACTCGCCGGTGTTAAAGGTATTGGTCCTCTATCGTGCTACCAAATACAATATGTACTTGTCTCAATTGGTGAGTCAGACTCGACTCGACTCGACTCGACTCGGGACTCGTTGGTGTGAAACCAGCCTTAGCGAGACATGTTCAAGGTCACATTTGGCGTGGTAAACTATTGTCGTGTAACGTATGTAAAGGATATAAATAACTACATTTAACTCACTTGTGTAAACAGTGCATTCGGCTTCAATAAATCAAGAGCGTATAACCCGAATGAGTTAAAAAGTTAGCTATAATATAAAATATTTTCACGCATATTTAGATTTTAACATTTCACCAAATTAGGGATTTAGTTGCTTTGATTGCAATTTAGTTTAGTAAGAAAGTATACCATTGTCTGACCAGTCATCTTGTTCTACCGGGATAATTTAGTTCTAGACATATTATGTTTTATTATCTCTCAGAATTAGGCTAGCTATGGTGGAATCCTTGAGTAACTTTTTATTTTAGATAGTTATCTATCCAAGCATAATATGCTACTTAAATTTGTATCAATTTTTAAGCTATTTTGGTTAGTAATTACTAAATATAAATATTTTTTTAATGCATACTTTTGGTAAAATAACTTAAATATAAAAAACTACTCATTATTCGGATTGTGAGCCACGCCACTATTTGGTTTACAATTTTCTGAGGACACCAACACTTTCTTTACCTTTTGTATAGGCTGTAAACATGTTTTTATTGGTCCATAGTACTCTGCGCTGCTATTCCTAACTCCAACAATGTTGTCACAAATGACAAGAAAATAATTATCTACCTTTATAAGGGATAGGATTGCATCAATTAGCCGTACAAAAAATTGACTGTACTAGTTTTCAAAACGCATCATAAAAACTAGCTTGGATGAGTAAATAATAGGCCGGTCTATCTAGTAGACAACTATAATATGAAAGTTAAGTTAATTTATTACAGGGAGTACATGAGATAGTAGAGGAAACAGACTGAGAGGATATGAGCTTGTAAAGAGGATGTAAGAGAGGGTGCCAAAGAAAATTATGGAAATTAAGTATGTAGGTAAAAAAACTCACAAGGGAGGCTAATAAAGAGATAGGAGGAGCAGGTAACAAAAAGTGTGCATGTGAGAGGGGAATAATTTAGGAAATTAAAGGAGGAAGAGTAGTGGAAGGATAGAGGAAGATGGAGGCATTTTACTAAACTGAACCGACTGGAAACAGTTGGTGATGATGAGTTTCAAATTAGTATAGTATTATAATAAAAGATTGAAGTGTGGGATACCTCTTAGGATTGCTAGGGCTAAGGTAGGGTGGCTTACTTTGTTAAGGGTGTCATGAAATTTCATGAAAACTTTTCTCTTCATTTAAAAAGTTTGTTAGATAATACCGTTATGATCATGACAGATATTCAACAACAGATGTTGATATCACCATGTGAAGAAAATTGAACTCTATATTTGTATAGAAGCAATAATTGATTTATTTTGACAGAAAAAAAATGTTTTTCTATAAAAAAAAAACTGCAAAACACTGGCATTTTCTCGCGTTCCCTGAATCCTTACCTTAAACTCAGGTGGGGTGGTCATATGGTGCGAAATGGCTGTGATAGTTGTGTACATAATATTCTAATTATGAAACTTGAAGATACAAGACCCCTTGGAATATCAAATGTTTTATACTAAAAATAGATCTGAAGAAGAATAGGTGTCAAGTAAGGTATTGGTTGGAAGTGTCTCAGGATATGTTTGAGTGGCTAGCTTACGTTCTGGCTGCCACAAACTTTTGAGTTAATTAAGGCCAAAGAATTTTTAGTTAGTTTACTCATACATTGTTGTTTACTACTCTATTTCCAAGTGAGTTTTTGTGCTTAACTCATCTTTCTCCATTCAACTACTATGTTAGCTAGGTGCATTCAATCATTATCTATTATCTACCTACTACTTATAAAACAAAGTGTAGGTCTATATATTTTTTACAGGGAGGGTTTTAGGCTATTTCTCAAACAAATTAAATAAAATAAAATTGGAAGTTTTTTAAAAAATATTTTGCTTTAAAACGCGCGATCAATGATTGATTCTCCTAATAAATGAAGAATTAGATTGTCTATATAGCTTGATCGCCAAATCTAAAGAGTAATTATAGAATACATTTCAATAGTAAATACAAAGAGAAATAATATTTTAGTTTGGTATTATGTTTTGAATTCACAAATCCTCATAGAGGCTAGTTTCTCTTCCTATTTGTTCGCTTATATTATATAGATTTGACAGATATTTTTATATTAATATGCTGAAATAGCCTACTCTAGAAAGATTATAAGCAATTTAAAACTTGTATATCCCTTCAAGGAGCTGAACAGTGGCGGAAAGGTCAATACAAGAGTTTTAGGTACATTGTGGAGTGGCAAAAATAAGGATTTTTTATTTTATTTTTGAAAATTTGAAATATGTTCAAATATATTAATTTAATTTAAAATGTATTTACAAAAAGTGTTTAGTTGTGATAAACATGATAATGTGTTTGTTTTTATGAGAAAAACTTAATAAAGGGTAAATTACTAAACACTTAATTTGAAAATTGTATTCGAAACTATAATTATTCACGATATGAGAAAGTTTGTGCAATTGTGTGGTACCATTTATTTTAAAATATTATCTACACGTCCATGCCAATATTTTAAAAAGATAAATACAGAGCTGTGTCCAACCATTGTTAATGGAGCTACCGAGCGTATCGAATGAGATTAATATGTTGTGGGTGATCAATCATTATTGTATGCGAGCTCTTATTTTTAAATGCTAGTTTGTTGATTCCTACTTAGTATCTATCATGTCTATTATGTGCTAATGAAAAATAGAAAACTGTCAACTAGCCATAAAATATCAGTATGTCACCGCATATATCGATATATCGATGATATAATTGATTATGAATGCAGTGTTCTTATTGGGTCATATTGGATATTCAGATTTCATCGACCTGTTCAATTGGAACTTTTAAAGGATAATGTTTTAATTAGGCTTTTACTGCTAAAACTTTGCGTTGAATCAACATTTTATAATTATAATGCCAATAATTAAAGCTCAGCAAGTTTTCTTGAGATACATCAATATTAAATACCTTGATTTCCTTACGAATGGACATTTGGAGAAATTTTTATAAAATACAAACTTTATTTTTTTGCTGTCAGCATTGAAAACATAAAATTAAACATAACTAGAAAAAGTGACAAGTGCTGATTAATTACATTACTTAAGGAACGAATACGTGGTAGTAGATATATTATCTTTCTTTAGTTGTCCATTCGTAATAAAGTTGGAATATTTACTAACATAATTATATTAAATTTAAAAATTAAAGTTTTACGGAATCGATTTATGTAAAATTAGAATAAATGTACCTGCATTTACGTGGAGAAATAGTTAAAAGTTATTTAGGAAAAATAACACCCTAGGTACATCCAACTGGGTTTCTAATCCTGATCTAAAAAAAAACCAGATCATGAGGTTAACGCCTTTTCACACGCGCACACCATTGCAGGTTATTTAAGCTATGTCACGTTAGTGATAATATAAATTTAACTTAGAATTTAATTTTATGGAATAGGCATACTATAGATATGTATTAGCTTCTGAATATGTTTTTATTCATTAACAAAACTAATTTTTAAAATAAGAGACATGGTACAACTCTGGTAAATTATAACATGCTACCAAGAAAATGTTTACAACCTTCTGTGAAAACACATACATAAAACCACACAACACGTTCATACTTCACTCGGCGTGTTGAGCTCTGTGGACATATTTACTGCATACGGTGGCTCTATATTTATCCCCCCCATACCAGTTTTAATGTGTTCCTCATATTAAACTTGCTTTTTTATTTTGTACCTTGTTTGGCCGACAAGCCCTGTTCTTTGAATTTAATTTCTCCAGCGATTCCCATGAAAATGTATCTGTTGACATTTGGACGCAAAATTATAAGAACTATAATAAATAAAACTTTTTAGCGAGTTCCCTTGGCTAGACTTATTTTTGTATTTTGGTTTTTTTGATAAAGTATTTCAAAACAAAAGTAATTGAATGTGTTAAAGAGGTTTTATATCGTATTTATGCTGATTACATGTGTTATTTCATTCTTTCACCTCCACGCCCAGCCCTTTCTTCCCAACATAGTTTGTTTGGATTTAATTTTTCCATCGTATATTACTACCCATCTGGGCTATACGCATTTTAATTACACTAATACCCTCTTTGGAGGGTTGCATAGTCTAAGGCGTCACAGGGGTTTGATCTCAGTCGGATGTCCTGAGGCTGATGTTTCCTAAATTATTTTCCACTCTCCCTCCACGCAAATGCGGGTATATTTCCTCTAAATTCAATCTTCCTAATCCTCTAACACATTAGTGTAACTAGTACATATGCGTATAACCCGAACGGTTAGTAAAACACTGTGCTCAAATAAATTATAGGCCTACTAATGGGTTAGGGATGAGTCAATTACAATTTAGACAAAATGTACCCACATTGGCGTGGAAGTAGAGTTTTAGCCATTTATAAAAGTCCACCCTAAGTATATCCTACCAGAATTCGAACCTCTATCTCACCATCCCCAGCAAAACCAGAATAGATGAGCCTAACTTTTACCCTGCATACCCACCAATGTGGGTATTTAGTTGATTGAGGAAATAAATTTTTCATTAAAGTTTTTTGAGAAGGATAGTTTGAAAACGGGTTTTGCTGTTTTAGGAGAAAGTTACGTTTAATTTATTTTAGCAAATTTTAATTTTGTGTAAATATTATGAATTATATACCCATTTAAAACGAACAATAAGTGTATATATAGAGACTATATTATATAAGCATGTTACTAAAAGTTTTGATAGTTTATTCTTTTCCTGTGTAGGAACTATTTTATATTTCAAAATAACTTTAATGGTAGTCTAAAAAGAATATTACTTTCAACTTGCTCATATGATTAATAACTGTACGTACAATAATACAAAAATAAGTCTTCAAATTCGAACTAATTTATTGGAACTAAAAACATAATGCTTATATCAAAAAGAACCGACGACAAATTATTGCCTCATAATTTTTCTTTCGTAACTTGTTTTTATTGAATTTGAAATTCAAACACAGATAGAGATCTGGTAAAAGTTGACTCATATTTTTACTCTACGCCAGAAAGTTTGCTGTTGTTTTCTAAATATATTCGTGGAGTACTAGGGAAGTTAGATAAGCTCACTTGCAGAAAGTAAAAACAGTCCTCTCGTAATAATAGTTACAACTAAAATTACGAATTTGCTGCTGCACATGGACTCATATAAAAGTATAAATATGAATCAAGGACGTTTTTAAGCCCTTACTATAACCTTTTTGTTAAAAATTTAAGCCCTTTTAT
Source organism: Timema bartmani (assembly GCA_902151455.1). Classification (NCBI taxonomy): domain Eukaryota; kingdom Metazoa; phylum Arthropoda; class Insecta; order Phasmatodea; family Timematidae; genus Timema; species Timema bartmani. The sequence continues at coordinate 130,856 of CABFWB010000720.1, read as the reverse complement.
CAAATTACAAGCATGAACGACTTCACTTGAATTGAAAGTTTATCTTCGCATCTATTCAGTCCATAATCTTGTATATCGTCTACTAGTCTAAGCTATGAGCAGGACCCGGATATTATTGACATGTCTTTTTNTTTTTTGTACATCACATACAATGTTTATAAGTATATACACTCTGTTTATGATCCCCTGGTTGTAGAACTATATTACTTACTTTATAGATTACATTTTGCTCAAATTTTTTATAATTTTATAATTTAAGATAATATTTTTTTCTTGGTTTGAGTGATTTTTATGCCTTTTTTATAATCATTTTAAGGCAGGGGTCGGCAGAAATTGTTAGGCCGCTATCGACTTAAAGATTTATCAAGGTTCTCACGATCATCCATCGTTTCTCCACCCTACGTTTGATATTTTGGCCTATACCTTTCTTCTATTAAATATTTGTTTCTCCATCATTATAGAAAAATTCAACAGAATCAATGAAACTTATATTCTCATTTTAAGGCTCTTGGCCCTGTCGAGTGCAAATCTAAAAACTATTTTGTAGGGTGCTGGGCGGGAGGGTGAAAAGCGTGGCGTGGCTTCGCAACCGACCAAAGTATCCTTCCACGCCATCGAGAACAGATGGATCACGGAATCTGTAGATGGAGCTAGCTACCGAACAGGTCTTGCGGAAAAATCATACGTTTGGAAATATTACTTTTCTCGAGAACGAGTGGAACTTTTATGTTAATATTTTCAACACCCCCTCTAAGATTATGTATTGATGTTTATTAATTGTTACATTTTCTTTTTTTTTTTGTTATGAATCCAGCAATTTTCTATAGGAAAATGTCAATTTTATCGATATTTGATCACTGTTAAAATTATAGAGGAGGTGTGTATATAAAAAGTATAACTTAATATATATGCTTAAATTCTTTAACCAACCGTTTCCGAAAAGAAAATTTCAAAACAATAAAAATTCTTGAAGATAACCATTCGTTCTCATGTCTTTGCATTTCCACGCCAAATGAAAAGGGTCAATCGCCTTAAACTATTTAATTTTCGAAAAACACATTACCATTTATGACAAATAAAGGTAATTTTGGTCACACTCAAATATTATTTGAAAGTACTTGATATATTATGTGAGTTTAGAAGACTCGAAGATCGACTTTTAATGATAGTGTAATTTTCTTATGCGATCGACTAGAAATTGATGCTAGATTGACCGGTCGATCACGATTGACTAGTTGCCGACCCGTGTCTTAAGGGATTTACGTAGTATAGTTCTAGGCACTATCGATATTTTAAATGCATAGATGCTCACACTTTTTTGTTTAGTTCACACAGTAAATTGTCTGATTTAGAAGATAATGTAGGCAATAAACTTTGTATTTTCTTTGCTTGTACTATTGTAAAATAAGCATTCCTGGCGAAACACTGCAACTAGGCTGGAGGGGGCTGTGTTGGGAGGGGGTAGATAACTTCTGAAGCAGCTATTTATTTATGCATCAGTATTATATTTAGCAGAATGCTAGAGTTTAGTCTTTAAATATTTTCATTACATAGGTTATTATGGTTTCCATTTGTAAATTGCACGTTAGTCATGGTTTTATAAATCAAAGCTTCTACTTCTTTATCCAAGTGGCTCGTCATATTGTCCTCACGAGGCTGAGTTGATGTCCTTAATATTTCATTTAATTGTATCAACATAATTATCTGTTATAAAAACTGTGAAACTTCGGACCTTAGCTGGCACTCTGTTCCATTCAACCTTAATTCTTTACAGGTACGTATTATAAAAGGGACAAATATTTATTGGAACATTGTATTTCTTCACTAACAATTGCTGCCACTTATTAAGTATATCCTATTTTTGATAAATATTTAATTATTGACCTTGTGTTGGTCAAAATTTTGTCCAAACAATGAGTACTAATATGCAATAAACTTTGCATTTGTTGATACAATATTTTAGGCAAAATTAATTTCAAAGATTATCTATCATATGTATAACTGTAAATAATTGTATATTAAAAAATAGATGTATATCTCAATATACGATTATTTACATTTATAGATATGATAATCTTTGAAATTAACTTTGCAATACATATTTAATACAATACTATTGTTCTTGTCTTATTAACTGTTAGCTACATATTGTTAAACTTGCGCCCTTTTTTGCTGTGGCCATTTTTAAACGTAATTTATTACTCTAAAATAATAATTTAATGTGTTTTCTTTCAATAACCTTGATATTTAAAATTCACGACCATGATAGTTACATTAATATTTAAAATTAAGCGTTATTTCCTGCGTCTCACGTGGAAGACTCGCAGTATTTCACTGAAAAATGTCCGCTGTCATGGACCACTTTGTAAACCAAGGGAATCTTTTTTCTATAATCCTGAAGCGCATTTGTCAACTTAGCAATTGGCGATAGAATGAAGGGTCCTTCTCTGTCTACTTCTCTATCCCCCACAACCCCGCCACACCCTCATACTCGATCTCAGATAGCTTTGTATAGTCGATGTCAAGATGGAGCCTCTTCAAACAGATAAAGTCTTTTCACGAATGGTACACAAATCTTTAAAAAAAATCCATATCAAATAATTATGAACAAACTTGATACGAGTGACACTTTGTTTGATCTTGTCTTTTGTTCCATTAAAGAATATGGTGTGTAATTGCTTCATAAAGGTGCTCAAATTTAGTGTAAAATTACTATTTTTAATAATTATCTTCTAGTATATACACATAAAATGAGTTCGTGTAAGTATGTTCCATTTTAAAGTCAAAATCGCTGTACCGATTGCACTGAAATTTAGCATTAATATAGCTAGGACGTCCGGTTAACACATAGGCTATATGTTTTCTTTTAAAATCCAATCAAATTGATGTATTTAAAAGATTTTGTTTTTAAATATGTAATCAATGCTGTATTCTCCTATTGAATGTAGAATTATTTTTTTTTACTTGATTGCCAAATCAACTGCAAGCCAAAGAGTAATTAAAGATTAAATTTTTATCTAAAACCAAAAGTGAAACCATACTTTGTGTTGGTTATTTTGTATTGATATTACAAGACAAATCATGTTTATTTACCATAATAAAACTTACACATAGGTAACGTTCAAAATCTGTAATTGACCTGATCTTATATTTACACAGGTAATATTAGGACAAAAGAGGAACTCGCCCGTTATAAGGCAGCTTAAACTTCAGAGTAGACATGGACATAATAAAAATATCTTATGAACACTTACATGTGTGATAGGCCTAACAATATAACTTCTAATAAACTTTGCAAAGAAACTTAGGGATGGCTGAAGGTGTGCTGGTGTGGACACTTCAAAATCCAGAAATCCTATTCTCTAATTTCTCATTATATAAAACCTAGAAGTGTGAAATTGAGCGTTTATTTACTATATACACTTTTGTGAGCCAGATAGCTTTAACCGCTTGACCACTACTTTAGTTGACAATAAAACCAAGGAAAAAAGACTAATATTTGGCATATATTTACGTGCCAAAGGACATATTGGGGCGTGCGTCTTGGATTTATTATCTTTTCCCTTGCGTCATATTTTGAGTTTGATAGCGAGGGTGTAAGGGGATGCGAGAAAATACGTGTTTTTAAAGTTTTTTCATTAAAACTTTTTTTCGGCGAAATAAATCAAATAATTCTCCAGTCATTAAAGACCGTTCTTTTGAAATTGAAGATCTTATCTATATTTACTATGAAGTGTTTTTTGTTAATTTATAACACCACGCCCTATATAACCCATACGGGCTATACACTTAAATACTAATTACGCTAATGTGTTGAGGATGAGGAAGCCTAGACTATAGAGGAAGTGTACTTGTATTTTCGTGGAAGGAGAGTGGAAAACAATTAAAGAAAATTCAGCCTAGGACACCCAACTAAGATTCAAACCACGACCTTCCCGTTATCAGGGGTAGAAAAAATTCTAAACTAATTGAATAAAACCCTCTCGTATGGTAGAAAATTTGAATATATTATATATATATATATATATATTAAATAGTTAGAAGAGTCCAAACATTTATAATTTCAAAATAAGGATCGGTGGATTGGGGCTAGGGGGAGAGTGGGGGGTTAAAATTGGGAAGGAAGATAAATGGGCTATTCTAGATAACTATAAAAGTATGAATTTTTTTAAAATTTTATAGCAAAAAAAGTAAAATAGTGGGGAATGGTGGCTAAAATCTTAAAATCTAACAACAACAAAAAAAGCTTCTATGTCTATTAGAAATTTGGAATATTTTAATAATGTGGGTACAAAAATCCACCAGAAATAATTTTTTTTTAAATTAAAATTTGAAAGTTGAAAATTGTATCTAAGAAATATGGCGCTAAAAATTTCACAAACTATTATAAACCTCAACTTTTGTTTGCAATAGAAAATTAAAATTGTGCAGATATAATTGCAGGGATCATTCTGTCTCTTCAACAGCCTATTATTTCATTTATGCTCTTTGTTAAACTGTGATGATAATTTTTTAGATAAGATTTAGTAGCAATGTATATAATTTATTTCCTCATATATTATGATCGATCTTAAGGCAAATATTGCGTTTTCTGAGGATTGCGTGCGTTTGTGCACTCAGTTTATGGGCTGATAATCTTTAGTTTCAAAGTATGTTTTTAAAATTTATTGATGGATATATTTGATATAGGATTGTCATGGCCATCTTGAAATTTTTAAAAAATATCTAAAGGGTGCAGTCGGGTGTAAAACATCATAATTTGATATAGTTTTGATATTTTTCTGTTCACATGAGTTATTCAAACACTTCTAACATCACATGATTCTAAATTTGGAATGCCGGTAGGTCTTAGAATAATGTTTTCTAGGAAAGTCCAAAAAAAAAAAAATTAACTGTGGTGGATTCAAAATAGTAGATTGGATTATGTCATAAACGTTGAAAATGAATAATTCCTCGTATAAATTGTAAACTGTTACTATGTAACTTTAATTTGTTTTAACTTTTTAACAACCATATATGCGCTCTCATTCTTTTTTTATTAGCACCAACAGCGAATAGTTCAAAATATTGTGTATAGAACAGTTAATCTTCAAAAGAAATGTCAGCTTTTAAAATGCGCTTAAATTATATCTCTATTTTGACTACTTTAACTTTTTGTAAAAAAATTTAAAAGCTTAATAAACTGATATTAACATAAGTATAAATTAATTATAATTAAGTGGGTGACTATTGAATTAATAGACCTTTTAAATATGTTATGGTGATTATTTTTTATGTTTCATACCACACATTTTTCTACAGGTCTGGGATACCGAACTAGTTCAACTAATGTGTTAGAAATTAGGAAGGTATAATTTAGATAAAATATACCCTCATTTGTATGAAGGTAGAGTAAGAAACATTTAAGTTTTAAAAAATTCATTTACTGGTATTCTAACCTCAACCTCAACGTCTCCAATAAACCAGAAAGGACTGGCGCGTTTATTCACGTGCCCACCGGTGCGGGTGTAATACACATTTTTAAATATTCCGGGAAATGATTGCGTATTCTGGATAGTACAAGTAAGATTTCCCTTTTGATTTTAACTAATTTGTTATCCACTTCGGTGGCCGCATAATATAAGTCATCACTCTTGCAGTAGACTAGACTACTGATTAAGGAGAGATCGAGGTTCGAATCTCGATCGGGTGTACTGAGGGTGAGTTTTCCTAAATGGCATTCCACTCTTACTCTACGAAAATGTGGGTACATTTATCTAGATATAATCTTATCACTAAAACAATTTGCGTAATTAGTACGAACGCGTATAACCTGAACGGGTAGTAAGACGTACTAAAAAAAATTGTTTTAAGAATTTCTGTATAACCGTCTGTTGTTTCGTACAGAAAGTTGCAGCTGCTACACGTCTTCTTTGTGTGAAAGCCCAATATTGACTCTTCATTTTCCACGAGAAGTGTCAAGTGAAGTGTGGGGCACTCTTTTAGAGGCATCCCTCCTATTGTAAATACGTTCCCTAAATATATTCATAGTAAAAACACGTGCGAGTGAAGCAGTTCGTGATCTAACTGTAGTGATGTAGACGCTGAATAACTTGCAAGAAACAAGAATGTATAATGTTCAAAAAAAAAGGTGTCTAGTAAATAGATTGATTGTCACGTGCGATAAACTGCGAGGTCATCCAGTCTGGTTTGTCGTAGACCGGGAGGTTGGGTTTCGAATCCCGGTCAGGTGTATTTAGGGTGGTTTTTTCCTAAATGAGTTTCCATTTGCCTTCCATACAAATGCTCTTAATTTTATACTCTTCTTCCCTGCCATATTAGTATAATTACATATGGATATTCTAGACGGGTAGTAAAATGGAATGCAAAAATTAAAACTAATTGCATTTGTATAGTAATTTAAATAATAAACCATTTTTAAAACTATCTTTGAATAACAAATTGATTTTAAAAATGCATACCGTAGGCTTACATATAATTTTGTCGATTCTATTAAGGAATAACACATTTAAATACCGTAAATGAATCTTTCCTAAAGAAGAGAAAGCATCCTCCTTTTTTTACATCACTTCAAATCAAATGAGATATCACTTAATGTAAATATCTTAAAATTTGGAAATTTTTACAAACGTAGTGTGTTTTGTATTCTATTTAGAATAAAGCTTCAAATAGTTTCTGAAAACATTATCAGCAATAATTTTATTTCATTAAGTCAAAAACTAAACTAGACGTTATTGGAAGTATATTTTCTGAATAATAAGAGAAATAAATTAAATTAAAATAAAGCAAGCATTAGAGAACTCACACAAATAAAGTCGTTGGTTTCATCTGGTCCGATTTGTTTGTTACTGGGAAGTAAGGTATCAGATCCCATATGGGTGTAAATTAAAAAAAGTATCTTTTTTCAAAAATTGTTTTCCATACAAATACGGACACTAACCAATTAGTGTAGTTAAATACGTGTTGTTCGTAAGGGTAGGGATCATTAAAAAAAACGTATTAAGCAAAGACACTTTTAGATATTTAATAAAAAAAGAATGGCAAACTCTGACAAAGGGTTACCTAATTAATTTTATTCTATACACATCACAGATAAAAGTTGTTTTGACAATCTGTCAAAAGATACACTTCTTGATGTACTGTACGGATACGTAAAAATATTGATGGTAGCTTTGAGAACTGTTAGAAGAAGGCCAGAGCCAGTAAATTGCGGGACGAATGCACCCTATTTCTACCACCCCTGGATGGGGGAGGGGGGATAGGCATCGTGTACTGTCGGGGTGACCCGCCTGAATGATCTTCTTGTTTCTGTTACTTGCCTTGTTTCTTGCTCGACTGTTAAAAAGTGAGTGCGGCCGGCGCGTGCTAAAGAAATCGATTTTTTCCCCCTCTCTCTCCTCTGTCCTCCCTTCGTAACTCATATTCCAGCTCTGTGACTTTTTTTTTTGTGCGTTGCTTTTTCCGTGCCGTTATAATCGTGGAGTATAGAGCCAGGAGTGGAAACTATCATTATAACAACGACATAATCTGTTACTTTGTGCCATTAAGTTGAGAACGTAGGAAACACGAGCTAGAGGCAGAGTGTTTGCAGTTTTTATAGTAAAATAAGGTGACCTGGCGGTCTAGGGGTAAGGTGTCAAGACTTCTGTGCTGGGGGTCCGGGATTCAACCCTCGGTCTCGGCACAGATTTATCTGGTTGCAAAACCTTTCCTTCACCTCTGACAAGACGTGTATTAATCACAACTTGTGAGTGGGTGGAATGCCAGGCATCCTCCGTGGTTTGGATTCCACGTTAAACTGTAGGTCCTTCATTTCATCTCACAATCAGCCTACCATTACACATTATCTAAGTGCGTACAACCCAAACGGGTAGTAGGACGCGGTGCTAATAATAATAATAATAATAATAATAATAATAATAATAATATAGAAAAATAGCCCGCCTCAGTGGCATAGTTAGCTAACGCGCTAGTTTCGTGTTGAACTAGACTGCCGAGGACGGGGAGATCAAGGTTCGAATCTCGCTCGGGTGAACTGCGGGTGGTTTTACTAAATGGTTTTCCACTCTTCCTCTACTCAAATGTGGTTTCACTTCCTCTATATTCAACCCTCCCAATTCCTAACCCATTAGCGCAATTAGTACTTAAGTGTATAGCCCGGACGTGTAGTTAAGACGTGGTGCTAAGTATTATTTTAGCAAAAATGAGTAAAATATTGCTCCACTAGAAACATAGTTTAATTTTCTTCGCGCGGTGGTATCAACAGTTTTTTTAATATCTTGTCATGAGCAAGCGGCATTAGATTTGGAACTTTTTAAATTAAGGAAAAAAGTTGTCATTAAATTCTCTTACACATTTGAAAATTCATAGCCCGCATATGTGAATATACGGACTAAGCGTCAAGCTCCACGTCATCTTGTTTGTTTTGCATTTCTAGGCAGAGCTTGGGGTTAGAACCCCGGTTGGGTTTACCGAGTTTTTTTTCTAAATGAACGGCCATCCTTATTCCCCTCGCCTGTTTCTCCCTCAATCAACATACAAATGCAATTTGTGTAGCTAAATACTTGATAGTCCGGTCCTGATCTTTTATTTATTTAGCACCGCGTCTTACTAACCGTTCGGGCTATACGCTTAAATACGCATTATTCTAATGAATTAGGAATTGGGGGGGGGGGGTTGGGTAGAGAGAAAGTAAACCC
>CABFWB010000720.1:103878-122059 GCA_902151455.1 Timema bartmani | reverse complement strand
TGAGTGGAGGGAAGGTGGAAAACCATTTAGGAAAAATCACCCGCAGTTCACCCGACCGAGATTCGAACCTTGATCTCCCCGCCCTTGGCAGTCTGACTCAACACGAAACCAGTGCGTAAGCTAACTATACCACCGAGGCGGGTGCACACCCCAATCTACATCGGTGGGCAAATGAATGAAGGCATCAAGATCATCTAGTTTATTTGTCGATGACGGGGAGGTCAGGGTACGAATCTCTGCCGGGTGTATTGGGATGATTTTTCCAAATTGGTTTTCCACGCAAATTAGAGAAAACTCCCGCTTCATTATACTTTTTCGTCCCCATCCCATTAAGTGTAAATTTGTTTAGCACCGCATCTTACTGCCGTTTGGATTATACGCTTATGTACTAATTACGCTAATAGTTTTAGGGATTAAAGTGGCTATATTTAGAGGAAGTGTACCCGCATTTGCGTGGAAAACCATTTTGGAAAAAACACCCTCAGTACATTCGACAAAGATTCAAACCTCGATATTCCCTTCATCGGCGGTCTAATATACTGCGGGAGTGACGCCTTAGACCAGCGGCTCCCAAACAATCTTCCAAGGGGGTCAACAAAATATTTCTGTAATGGCGGATTTTTGCAGCCTTTTGTGAGGAAATGGGAAGCATTTACAACTGTTAATCGTCTCACACTGAAGTCAGGTGGTTATCTTGAGGTAGAACTCTTCTCTTACAAGATTGTTTGAACTTAAACATAAAGCTTTCATTTTTCTTGCCAACCTTCCCTTTCACAAAGCAAAGTGCATGCAAGATCAAATGTGGCTCCTGGCTTTGGCTTATTTGGCAGACATTTTCTCAAACATGAACAGTTCAAACCTCTCTCTTCAGGGGTCAAATATTAACGTTTTTACTGTGCAAGAACGTATCGAGCCATTCATGAAACCAATAAGTTTTGGGAAACGTGTTTAATTAGCAATCAAACGGAGTGCTCTGATACCCTTCACGACTTCATGGTAGAAAATCAGCTTTCTTTGGACGAAAATGTAAAGAACGTGGTTATAGAACACTTGAAGGGACTTGGGAAAACCTTCAAGAGAATATTTCCCAGCCATAATAACAATTGTATTCGCAATCCCCTGGAAGATACAGCAATTTTGAAGTCCTCCACATTAAGCGTGAGTGAAAAAGAGCAGCTCCTTGAAATTTCTACTGATTTTGAATTAAAGATACGCTATAAATCTTTGTCATTAATTAGTTTCTGGCTAAGTTTAACGGAGGAGTTCTCATTGTTAGAGAATAAAACTATTACAGACTTGTTACCATTTTATTCTACGTATTTGAGCGAGAAATCTTTTTCTTCATATGCCTATAAAAATAAATAAATACAGGAACAGCCTCAAAGCTGAAATTGACTTGAGACTTTATTTATCGTCTGTGGTTCCTGACTTTAAAGCTATGTGCCATCCAAAGCAAGCGCATCGTTTTCACTAAGTCACGTGAAGAGCTGAGTAGCTGTTAAAACTTCTTAGCAAATTTTAAACTTAAATTGGCATGAAATTACGTGAGGGTATTTCAGTTATGTCAAAGCAGTTATTTCCAGTACCACTTTTAAAAAAAACTTGTGAAATGTGATAATATTGTGACAGTAGAGATAAGAAAACTTTACTACAGTACTTTGCTTATTTAATTTCAGTTTTAATTTTTTAATCAAATGTATAATTATTTGAACTTTTACTTAAGTAGTTTCAATATTATTCCATTATATTTGGTGGGGTATCCCCAAGTACCTACCGAGCTATAGTAGGTTAATTTAAAAGTATTAAACATTTTGATTACAATTAATAACTAAATTTCATAAAAATTAGGTATAAAATCAAGTGCGTGGCTATATATATTTACCACGGGGTTCGTGCAACTCAGATGTTTGTGAAAGGGGTTCGCGAGTCGAGAAAGTTTGAGAATCGCTGCCTTAGACTAAGCAGACACCGAATTGGGTCATAGGTGTAATTAGATGTGTGGATAGCCCAGCGGGTATTAAGAAGCGGTACCAAAGTCAATATCAATTAACGTTCAAACCGGCTTTGGTTGCTGCCCAAGGGCTTCGCGGAGCAAAGTTTTTAACTCTGACATATACCATGCTACCTACCACCTAAGCGAAAATTAGGAATGACTATAGCTAAGCGTGTGAGTATTTTATGATGGAACAAGAATTGAAAAACTGAGCATGATAGGACAATATACATCGTTTTGTCCGTGTTATCATCGTTACTACAGTCTTACTAGTAGTTTTATGAACAATATACCTGGCTTTGTCCGTGTTATTATAGTTACTACAGTCTCATTAGTAGTTCTGTGAACAGTATACCTCGCTCCCTCCATGTTATTATCGTTACTATAGTTTTACTAGTAGCTCTGTGAACAGTATACCTCACTTCCTCCGTGTTATTATTGTTACTATAGTTTTACTAGTATTACTAGTAGCTCTGTGAACAGTATACCTCACTTCCTCCGTGTTATCATTGTTACTATAGTTTTACTAGTATTACTAGTAGCTCTGTGAACAGTATACCTCACTTCCTCCGTGTTATTATTGTTACTATAGTTTTACTAGTATTACTAGTAGCTCTGTGAACAGTATACCTCACTTCCTCCGTGTTATTATCGTTACTATAGTTTTACTATAGTAGTTCTCTGAGCAGTAGACCTCTCTCACTCTATGCATTTATCGTTATTACAGTTTTAATAGTAGTTCTGTGAACAGTTCTGAGCAATTCAAACTTCCACAAACTACGTTTAGAAAGTTTGGAGAAGAAATACGTGATTAGTTGCATTATTGTTATTAACCTCCTTTGTGATCTAATGGTCAGCGTTCAGTGAAACGGGTCAACTCAACCTCGTTTGGACAAATGAGGAGCTACATGAATATAGAAGTAGCGGCTTCAATCTAGAAAACTGAGATTAAAAGCTTTAGGGTTCATTGTGCTGACCACGTGACACCATCTATCGGCAGAAGTTGGTCACCATCTTCGCCAACAGACGGGGATATAAGGCTCGATTGCCGGCTCATGCCATGGAGTTTTACTACCATTACTAGACAGCGTTTCCACTCTACAGGCAGTATGACCAACGATAACTGCAAACTGAAGCACAGTGTCCTCAAATTACGTCACAGTCATAAATATGAAAGTCACATCTGATGCAAGGTAATAGCCATGTCTAGGTGTAGCAGCTTAAATGACGTCACAAGCACATACTCGTATAAATGTTAGCCTCATCCGGTGCAAGGACAGTAGCTATAGAAGTATAAAGTATATAGTATAAAGAAACCTTTGGAAAATACTTTTTTTTTGCTATCAACAATGATAACATTTCACTATATTATTAGCATAATTTTATAGCTATGGATGAAATCTATCGAAATTGGCAGCGGTGTATATCATGAATTGGCGTAAGAATACAGGAAAGTAAATCTAATAGCTTTTTTAACCGTCTGCTAAGGCTCTTCCTAAAAAAAATGGACTGCAGCTATGAACGGTCTCGGAGTAGCAATAAAGAATATTCTTGAAGCAAAGTGAACTGAAGAAAACAAAATGACACAATTTTATTTTGTGAGTAAAGAATTATGTAATTGTTACAATTCAGTTGACGTTTCCTAATCCAAAACAGATTTCCAAGCAATAGCTAAAACATTTTATAGTAAAATAAAACAATTTGTTATCCATCACTCCTTCGGGGACTTCCCTGCTTCTCTTTTTTTTTCCATTCCCTCTCCTTGTTCCTCCAAAAGAGCTTCTGCCAACGGCAGGTGAGTCAACCTGACCAAAGGAAATTATATTTTTCTTTAAACATGACAACCAACTCCTTTGTATCGTTCACTTTTATTTTTTTTTACTTTGTTCTCTTCTTTAGCAAGAGAACTAACGTCCATATAATTTTGTTTACTTGGATAAACCTAAAATACAACACGTCTATTGTTCTATACAAATAGACACACACACACACACCTAATTCAGTAGCGAAAGATGTAGTGAAATAAAACACATTGTTAACTTCACGAAATAGCTATCCAAGTATTTGTGCGAAATATACGACGCGCATTCAACAGTCATTGTTTCTATTCTTGCTTTGGAAATATTTAAGGTGGGCGTGTAGTGAACAAGAATTAAGAGCGGTACTTTTGCAATTTTTATAGCAAAACTTTTTTTTTGTTGCTCCAGTAAAAAGAGAGAGTTTAATTTTCTTCACATAGTAATACTGTATCAATAGTTATTGAATATCTGTTATGAGTAAAGCAGCATTATCTAACAAACTTTTAAATGAAGAAAAAAAGTTTTCATGAAACTCCAGGACACCCTTGACAGATATTCAAGGACTGTTAAGGTCACCGTGGGAAGAAAATTAAACACCATATGTTTCTACTGTATAAATTTAGGATATTGTGTAAGGAACGAGCTTGTGAGAATATTAGATAAGTTGAAAATAGGTTAATGTGAAACAGTTTATAAGTTAAAAATTATTATAGAAATTTAATAGAAATTTGAAGTTAAATATTAAAAGTATAGTTAGGATCACCACTTACAATAATTGAGAAAGGGACAATTTAACTTATCAATTTACTTTCTTATTTTATACTCAAAACTGTAATTTCACATAGCTTATGTCAATAATTTTAACATATTATATTTTAACCAAGTGTTTCATCTAATCATTATATTTCAATTTCTAATCTAATATTAAGGCCTATTTTGTATTAATAGGATTACTGTAATTGTCCCTTTCTCAATTATTGTAAGTGGTGATCCTAACTATACTTTTAATATTTAACTTCAAATTTCTATTAAATTTCTATAATAATTTTTAACTTATAAACTGTTTCACATTAACCTATTTTTAACTTATCTAATATTCTCACAAGCTCATTCCTTACACAATATCCTCAATCAATTTCTCCTTACTAAAGATAATATGAATATAAATACAATTACTGTATAAATGTTTTATTTTGGTCGTAAAAATGTTTTGCTATAAAAACTGCAAAAACACTGCCACTAATTCGCACTATCTACATTCTCAACTTGATGACACCAACATAAAATAAAATTATTTTGAGTAAATATTTGATTACCATATGAATCCATTAAAAAATTTATGTAGGCCTATATTTAAAAAAGTGGAATATAAAAAAATATATATAATTATATATTTTAAGCAGATTTAATTAGAACAAAGAACTTTAGTTTTACTTTTGTTTGAAACCCAAAGAAATCACTGTTCATTTGACTAATATTGTATCTCTTTTCTGTACTTCAATGTTTTAAATTCATTTAGCACCGTGTCTTACTACCCGTTTGGTTTATTTATATGCTTAAGTACTAATTATACTAATGGAAGGTTGAACTTAGAGAAAGTGAACCCCCATTTGTGTGGAGGGAGAGTGGAAAACCATTGAGGTAAAACCATCCCTGGTTCACCCAACCGAGATTCGAACCTCAATCTCTCCATCCTCGGCAGTCTGGTTTAACACGAAAATTAGCGCGTTAGCTAACTACGCCACCGAGTCGGGTCTGTACTTCAACATCGGTGAAAATTACTACCTTGAGCTTCTAAGTAAACCACACACTAGTTTTCATGATCATTACTCAATATTAGTCTGGTTTATAAAACACGTAACAAGTGGCTTTTGGCTGGACTATAACAGGTAAAGTACAACTTGAGGTAAACATTAATAAAATTGATCCAAGTTTATATTATTATTACTACTGATTAATAAATATTGGTATTATCTATGAAAAGTGATAGCTGAAGATCACTTGACTTTACGTAGTCATATGATTAAGTTGTTTTGAAACATTTTTAAATGGAAAAATAATGTTACTTGCTATCTAAATAAGAAAGTTTATAAAAATATATTTTGTATTTTGAAAATAGAATAATTATCTTAAAAATAACAGATTTTTATAACTTATCGCATTTAATTCTTTGGCTTTTTCAGTGTTTCCCCATTTTCTAGGCGTGTAATAGCCCTGAAATACCCCCCACATTAAAGCCGGATTTAGATCCAAACCTTGGGTTCCCAAGTCGAAGTCCGCTACTCTCTACTCAACGGCGTAGAAATATGAGAGTCCGAGGGGTCAGGACCCCTTAAAAGGGGAGGGGGTGTTCACAAATACATATTAAAACCTAATGTTTAAGTTTTTTATCTCCCTAATAAAAGAGCAGCTTAAATAACAAAACTGTCAAAAGTGGAGTGTGTAACTTAAGGTAGGCTATTATTACCCTTCCCCACCCATTATATAAACATACCTACAGTAGCCCCATGACTTCTTTGGTGCTGACTGACAGCTCACAGCTGACAGCTGACGGCTTTGAAAAGCTACCAGACCAAATGATGTATCCCTACGCCGAACCATATGATCTGCAAAAAACATGTATTTAGAAGCTGTCAGAAGTCAGCTGTGAACTGTCAGTCAACACTAAAGAAGCCATGGGGCTACTGTACCTACTCAAAACATGATTTGCTAAACATGAAAAGTTGGGGGGGAAAAAGGGCAAGCTTGGGGGGGAGGGGTCCGGACACCCCTAGAATTTGTTAGCGGATCTTCCTTAGAAAAATGAGTTTTCTACGCCCTTGTCTTTACTGACTGACAAAATGTAATAGTAAAAATATCCGTTAAATTCTCCAAAAATAGAATAAAATACAAACCAACAAGACCCGTTCAAAATGAAAAATAATTTCTGATAAACGTTTTTTAACTTTTTCGTTCACATTTTTTAAAACTATTTTTAATCTATTACCAAAGTTTGAAACATTAAATTTCGGACTTTAGTAATAATTCAAACAAACACAAATTTTGAAAAATGAGACGATTTATTTTATGAGCATTATATGCATTATTTAATCAAAAATAGCATATATATACTCCTTATGAATAGTGTATTGATTATTTACACAACGTATTGAACAGTAGGCATAAATTTAATGACGATAATTGTATTAAAAGCTGCCATGCTTTTCTAATTGCTTTTCTGCCAATAATTAGAATTTATCACTAAGGCTTAACACATATGATACTCACTTCAGTGACTGCATAGTTTAAGGCTTCCCTCTCGAAATATACTGGCTGTCAATGACGAGGATATCGGGGTTCAATCCAGTACGGGTGTACTGAGGGTGGTTTCACCTAAATAGGTTTCCACTCGGCCTTCACGCAAATGCGGATACACTTCCTCTAAATTCAACCTTCTTAATCACTAACACATTAGCGTAGTTAGTATTATAAGCGTATAGCCCGAACGGGTAGTATGACATGGGGCTAAAATAAAACTTAGTCCTACATAAAAAACTAAATTTATTTTAGTATTTTTAATGTACTCTTTCCTTGAATAAAATATCAATTCATAATTTAGAAAAATACAAACCAGTATCAGTGATCACACGGTCTAAGGCGTAAGCTTAACATCAGACTGGATTTCAGCTGACGGGGAGATTGAGGTTCGTATCTTTCCAGGGTTGGTTTTCAGGATGTGATTTATCACCGTTTCCCTCTTAACTACATTCCAAGTCGTTCATAAACTTGGTGATAAGAAAGTTCCTATGAAAAATTGAAGAACACAAAATAAAGAAAGCAACAACACGAACACTCAGCGGGGTTGTTTAACGTACTAGAAATAATCAGATGGAAGTATATCAAAATGGCGTCAAGATTATAACATGTATACAAAGTACCAGTTAAAGTTTGGTAGTGTTTGAAATATTTTAAATATTCCATTTAAAGTTGTATTGTGTTTGATATGATTTACTTCGCATGAAGAAACAGTACTTTTTTTTTTTAATGGTTTGCAAGGAAGGAGAGGATGAGAGAGAAAGGAAGTGAATAAAACCCTTGAAAGCAAACACCCATTATCATCTGATAATTACTTGTAGAAGGTATTACCCAACGTGACCCAATTACGAGGTTAAAAGGGGGGAGAAAAGAGGGAATGGGAGGAGGGGTGGGTGAATAACCATACTATCTGGCGGGTCTATATACAACATGGTGAAATTTCAGACTACTCACAAAGGTTTTTCGGGAAAATCCTTTATTAAATTAGGTGCTCACTTCAAAAGAGTTAAGTAGGGGAGGTCGTTGAAAGATATTTCCATTTGTTTATATTATTACTAAGCTTAGCACCAAGTTTATTAACGGCTTAAGTCAAGAAGGTGAGAGTAGATTCAGAGGACGTTCACTAAGACCTGTGTGAAGCTTCAACATTTCGAATTCTAATCTGAATCCAACCAAAATTCGTATTTGATTCTTATTCTTAATATTTGAGAGATTCGAATTGTATTATAGATTTTAAATTCAAATAGATCCCAAATTAAGATTCGATGGAATGTTATTCGTAGTTCGAATCTAGATGTCAAACTTCTCCATAGTTTAAGTTTAAGTCATGTGGAATATTATTTGCATTTTATCCTAACATTAAATAGAGATGTGCGAGAAAAAAATTTCAATTCGAGACGATCTCGAGACGGGAATATAAAAAAAGTATCGAGACACGAGAACAAGACGACAAAAGTCCTTTAAAAGTACAAAAATGTAAATTATGTTTGCTAAAGTAAATATGTAATGTATCGAATTCTTTTTTGACATTTGAACTGGCGCTTGCTTTAGATTGTCTTATAGTTCATTCAAACAAGATATAACTCATATACATTTTAAATGCAATTAATAAAAAGGGTGATAGGTAGTTACAATGAACACTATTTATAATTTAATTTTGTAGTGTAAAAGCTTATATTGTCAAAGTTTGATATTGAAAAACAATATTTATAACCAAAACATTTCTTAATTAATAGAGGCTGTTTTTTGGGGGAAATGCGGCCTATTTTTGGGTTATTACGATATTATCGGGAATAATAGATTCCCGATCTAGTTTTTTAATTTCTTAGGGCCATTATTTGCTTTCTTTTTTTTTAATTTTTCGAATTTTCAAGATTGATTTTTAAAATTTTGAGACGATATCGAGATTTTTTTTTTAGAATTTTCGAGATATTTTTGAATCTTNGAATTTTCAAGATTGATTTTTAAAATTTTGAGACGATATCGAGATTTTTTTTTAGAATTTTCGAGATATTTTTGAATCTTGCACATCCCTAATATTAACTAATACGAGTTAACTTTTTTTATCACCACGTCTTTGTTCATTTTATACGCGTATATGATAATTACTCTAATGAGGTAGGGATGAGGATGGAAGCATTTTGGAGGTAATCTACCAGCATTTGCGTGGAAGGAGAGTGGAAAATAGTTTAGAGTAAACCACCCTCAGTCCCTCAGTAGACCCTACCGGGATTCAAACCCCGATCTCCGCGTCATTGGCAGGCAAGTCTAAATACTTGAACATGTAAATTGATGATCTATACATTGTTTGCTAAGATATGTTGTACCGGACTCGATTAAAAAATAAATATAATTTGGCTTAATATAAGAGTCGGATTCGATTTGAAACTTTTATACTATAAAATCTTCAATTCAAATTTGAATTTGAATTTAAAACACCCGGTTCACATTCGATTAAATGTTTTCAAAAATATGTTATTCGTTTTGTAATCGATCAAACTAATGAAATATTCGGATTCGTGAAATTTTTGATTGGCACGGGCTTAAAGTTCACCCGTTGACCTCGGTAATCTTGGGGGTAAAATGCTCACCTCAGAACCCAATGCTCGTAAGTTCAAACCTAGCCGGGGTTGACAGATATTTCTTGAGCTATAAAAATCCGTAGAACAACTTCCTTCATAGGGAAAATAAAGGTGTTGGTCCCATGTGAATTGTGGCATGTCGATTACGTGGAGATCGAGGGTCGAATCTCGGTCGGGTGTACTGAGGGTGCTTTTTCCAAAATACTTTTCCACTTTCCCTCCACGTAAATACGGGTACATTTCCTATAAATATAACCTCCCTAATCTTTAAAACAATTTGCATAATTAGTACATAAGCGTATAACCCTAACGGGTAGTAAGACGTGGTGCTAAAAATAATAAACAAGCCTAGTATTACAGGTGGTATGTTTGCCTCACCTATACTACAAGGTCACCTTAGTTACTGTGCAGATAGCCACGAGATTCCCCTGCTTGATCACAGGATGCCATTAGAAGCGGAAGCTTGTAGCGCTCGTAAACATGTCGGGAAAGTTGGCAACAGAGACACACCCATCATCAAAACTAAAACATTGTGGCGAGGGGTGGTTATGAGGGATGTACACGAGAAACAAGGAGCACGTCTGGATTATTAGCAGGGAGCGGATTATTAAGCACCAATAATGTTTAAACTAGGCAGGCAAATAGGCATTAAAAATATGGAATTTAGGCATCAGAATGTGGGGGGGAAAATCACACAACAGGCAATGTAAAAATTGATTTTACTACCTACTATTTTATTACCTTCAACCAATTCACATTGCTTTTTTTTTTATCACCACGTTTTACCTCTCGTTCGGGCTATACGCATATTTTGAAATAATTACGATAGTATGCTAGAGATTAGGAAGTTGTAATTTAGAGGATAATTACCTGCACTTGCATGGAAAGAGAGTGAAAATCCATGTATTAAAACACACTTTTAAAGTGCACCGGAGTAAAATCCTAATCTCTATCTCCTCTTCATCGGCAACTTCAAGACCTACACCTTAGCATCTTTGAGCACTAAAGCGGGTCACAGGTTAATCATTTGATGATTCTCTAGATTTTCAGTAGTGAAATGGGCTATATTTTCAGATAGAATGTTTCTTATAGTTTTAAAAGCTGGGTTATAGCCTACTTCACTCGATATCAAGGAACAACATTTCAAATTTGCCGTTTCCTAGGAAGATGAACTTTTCTCCTGCAATGGCATGTTGTTTCCTTCCAAGATGTCTTCCATTGCCCCACCAAATTTACGATCATTGGAAGTTATTTAACAAGTGCCGATTTTCAAACCTACTCCAACCAAATACATGCAACAATTCACAATTTCTAGAAAAATTGGAATCTCTCTTTTAGCATACAGTAAGAAAACGAGAGAGGCCAAAGCCGAAATAAGCGCGTTAAGGCAGTTATTCATAAAATAGGCAAAACCAACAGAATAGGCAACTATACGTAGGCACTATAAAATTAATATATTGTAATCGTAGAAACATTAAATGCATATTATATATCTCAACTGCCAATGTTTCACGATCAAGGAAAAGAAAAGGCAAATAGGCAAATTCCGGTCCCTAGTTATTAGAGTACAAGGGGCAGGCAAAACCAATGTAAAGAGAATGGAAGGTAGCGCCAGATGGATAAAGACATCTGGCTTAGCGTGTGACGTCACTCAGTACACACCCGAGTGCGTTACATTCACAATGTTATTTTGGAAGACAAACTAAGTGGTTAAAAATCAGGTCACATCTGGGAACTTTGAATAATAAATAAAGCTTTAAAATCCTAACGAATATCAAATTAATGTTATTACTTTAATTATTAAACAAACAGGTATGTTTGGCTGTCTTATTATAATATAACTGCTGTGTACCATGATGACGTAAGCAATTACATGATCACATTCCTCCAAATGGCGCTATATTTCTATTATCTTTTCATTGGGCAAAACTCTGCCCAGTTCCGTTCGCTCTGCGCATGACGTCACCTGGAATACGACAGCAAGAATACTTCGCGCGTTTATCGTAGTGTGTCCAAGATTTTGTTGCAACTCTAGCTTAAATCCACAGCTTACAGCCCACATCAATTTTGGTGATGTGTGTAATATACATACATACATACATACATACATACATACATACATACATACATACATACATACATACATACATACATACATATATATATACATAAATACATATATATTTTCTTCAATCTTTTAGGTGATTATTGATTAATTGTTGGGTATTTCTTAATATATCATTTATTCTTATAAATGCAATAAACTATTACAACCTCGGCTGGTGTCAAACAAATTGAATAGACAGAGTTCGACACCTTAGCTCAGTCAGTAGCTTGTCTGTCTACTGACATTAATTTTTTTTTAAATCCCTCCTCCTCGATCAGGGACATCTATAGGGCAGATGGGGCATTTTCCTTTAGACCTTCACATCTCTAGGGGGTTTCAAACCCCACCCTCCCCCCTCAAAAACATATATTTTACAGCACCAAGTCTTGCCACAGTCACAACCCATCTACAAGAAAATACCATTTTTCTGGTAGACCTGTTTATTTTCCTATTTTACGAACATTGATTTTTGTGTATCCTGTATTTACCCTTATTGATTTCATTATGGTCGTATATACCATACTTGAACGAAGCAAGGTAAAATTACAAACTTTCAAGATTAACGGAGGGTACATAGTTTAAATATTACACTAGTGAGAATTAATAAAGCACAGAAATTAAGTTGATTATTTTAAGTGAAATGTAGCCCCCAAAATTTCATAGCTCCGGCCACTTTGATGATTTTGGGTGGTCCTGTCCTCAAGCAGGATTCGATTAAAAGGACAAATAAAACAACACATAAGAGAATAAATAAATGTTAGGACAAAATTGCACTAACCTTTTTTATATAGTGTATTATAGCTTCGAAAAAAATGTCCAAGAAAAGGTTTTCAGTAAATTACCATTATGTAAGTTTTACTCACAACACAATAAAAACTCTTGATTTGTAAATTTAAACCAAATTGTTCCAATATTTTTACCGAATCTTAAATTTTCAAAAATAAGTTATTTTAAACTAGCCTAAAATTATTTGTAATTTGTGAAAAAATAAAGATATTCTTTATTATTATAAGAAAAACTATGCCAAGATACTAATTTTTAACTCAATCTTTAGGTCAAGTTCAAAAAATTTCATATTTATTTTTATAACTTACTGTAGGTACATTACTATTAAATTAGTGCATCTTTGAAAAAAAAGATTCATTATCATGTAAAATAGTCCCCCGAGACCAATTATGAACAAAATCAGTATATATGTTTTAAAAAATATTAAAAATTTACAAAAATAAATCTTAAATAATCTATTAGAATTTTTTTATAAAACCTATATATATATATATAATTATTTATTATGTAAAAAACAGATACCCATTTTTAATTAAATCGCTAGAGCCATTTTTAAATATTCAAATTAATAAAAGCACCATCATTAAATTAACCTTAGACGATTTTAACCTCAAAAATCAAGTATACAGTTTTATTTGTCATGTAAAGCCTTCCCAGATATAAATTTTAAACGAACTCGTTTGAGCTATTTCTAAAATATTGTTTATTTTCTAATATCAATCTTCTGTAAATTAACCTTTACGAATTTCTAGTTAAAATACAAGTATTCAGTGCTATTTTAAGAGATCAACCGCTCCCTAGATATACAATTTTAAGAAATTCAAAGCTTTTAAAAATTAGTCATCCGTAAACCACCCTTAAACAAATTTTTACCCCAAAAACAAGTAAACAGTGCTATTTGCCATGTCAAACACACCCAAGATACCCATTAGTAAGCAAATTATTAGAGCTATTTTTTAATATTAAAAAAATTAAAAACAGTCTTTTTTTTAAATACCCTAAACGAATTTCCACTCAATGAAAAACTATTATGTGCAATTTTCCATGACGAACACTCCAAAGATAACCATTTGGAACCAGATCGTTAGGGCCATTATGAAAATACTTAAAGTTTTCGAAAAATCAATCATCATTAAACTACCCATAAATGAGATTTTATCTCAAAAACACGGTGTTTTTTTGTGTCAAACATTCGAATTTTCAAATATTTTCCATCAATAAACTACACCTAGACGAATTTTTGCTAAAAGACAATGAAACACTGCTATGCATCATGTCAAACGAATCCTAGATATGCATTTTGAATAAAATTGTTAAAGACATTTTCGAAAAAAATTTGAATTAAAAAAATATCACTTATCAGTTAACTACCGTTAATTTAAAGTCTAGGGTCAAAATTAAAAATATATTCCGATGGGGAGCCAACTTTAGTCAACTTACTTGACCATTCAACCTCGGATAGGTTCTACTTCTTCTATAGCAGGGGCTACCAAGGTTTTAAGACCTGTATCAGAAAAAATACATGCTGGAACCCTCATAACATTTCTTACACTGATATTATGTAGATTCAATAAGGACACTTACATTTCACAAGTATAAAATAAACTGAAAGCATCCCATGGTCTGAATACACTTTTGGCAAATGTCCTTTATTATTATTTTTTCCGTGGAGTACACTTTTAAAAACGCTGCTCTAGACAGATGTTATTGCTTGCTCACATTTACCTCCTCCCACACCCTCCACCCTCCCAGAGTATCCTCGTATTGACGATTCTTTCACCTGTCGTATAAGTAAAGCTAATATTTATAATGCCATCAACACCGCATGTTTTTCGTCCGATGCTGCACGTCCCAATGTGATATTGCAGTAAAAGTGTCTGAACCTCCCCAACATTTGCCATGCGATCAATCTATCTTGTTACCTGCTTCGGTGGCCACATGGTCTAAGGCGTCACTCTCGTGTTAGCCGATACTGCCGATGACATGGATATTTGGGTTCGGATTCTGGTCGGATGTACTGGGAGTGGTTTTTTTCCAAAATAGTTTTCCACTATTCCTCCATGAAAATGAGGGCACACTTCATTTACTTCAACCTTCCTCAACCCTAACTCAGTAGCGCAGTTACTATCTATTCGTATAGCCTGTACAGGTAAGTTATACGTGGTGTTAAAAAAATCCATCTTATTTTAATAATATTTTGCAAGGGGCGTAACGTCAGGGTGGAATGTGAGACTATGGAGCCGAGACCATGAATCTCAGTCGGATGACAACAATAATTCTCCCCTACTTAGATATTTGGGGCTGAGATTATAAAGCTAATTCGAATGGCAATAGTTCTCCCTTGCCTAGCGATTTAAAGTATGTGGATAGCTGTTCTCATTCGAATAAATCATTATTTTAATTTTACCATGGTCTTAACTCTAGTAGAATCTAAGACTGATTTTACATATATATGATTCTTAGTTTGGGTTTCTTGTCCTCTAGCGATGCAAACGCGGGCATATTTATTCTAAGTCATATTCACTTCCTTAACCCTTAAGTCGTTAGTAGCTTTTTTGTATTATGTTGGTCCTATCTACAACTAGCAATAGAAGAACGTTATATACAAGAAAAACATACATAAACAGTGTATACATTTAGGTATCCCTGGCGTTGGCACATACAGAAAATACTTTTATGGATAATCTTTACTAAGAGGAAATATTTTCTCTGGCTGTACCCCACGTCTTACTATCCGTACAGGCTATTTGTAGGCGTGGGTATAGGCCAATTTTTAAATGCAAAACGAAGCAAAACCTAAGTCAAAGCAGATCCGGATCAAGGCATGGGCCCTAGGAAGGGCTAACGCTCAGGTGCCCCCACCATCTGGAGGGTCTACAGAGATTAAGTGGAAAGTTATCTTATTTGTGGATGCCGAATCAAAGTATAAGAACTCTAAATTATATATTTGAAAAAAGGTTTAGTTAATTTACTGTACATACATTTGTAGTAAACAGCCTACGGTCTTACACACTCTATGGCACTAGGAACTCGAAAGTTAACTGCCGCACTTACAAAATTACGCCACTTATCCCTATCTTGAGCTAGTTCTATCCAGTCCAATTCACTACACCCTATCTCTTTGAGGTCCATCCTAATGCTATCCTTCCATCTAGGTCTTCCCAATTGTCTCTTCCCATTGTGTTTACCAGTCAAAACTCTGAACATGGTTCTAAAATCTCCCATTCCCACTGCATGTCCTGCCCACCGTAAACTATGAAACTTTATTATCCTAACAATGCCTTTTGATAAGTACAAGGTATGTAAATCACCATTATGTAACCTTCTCCACTCGCAAGTATATTCATCACTTTTTGGGTCAAGTATCTTCCTAAGCACCTTGTTTTCAAAAATCCTAAATTTCTTTTTGTCATGTAAGTTAATATACCATGCTTCACACCCATAAAGAACGAGTGGTAACACTATTTTTTTTCAGCCTTGTAACAATAAATTAAGTTTTTCTATAACTCTTTTCTTCCTTTTGAAAATATTAATCGGTGCCTCCCAATAAATGTGGCCCAGGGATCCACAAAACCTCAATCTATCCCTGGGTCAATTATAAGGTTTTTAAAGTGCTGGATTAAGCTAGTGAGGGGCCTGTAACATATCATCATAAAGTAGCCCCAAATATATAAAACTGCACATAAATATTAAAATATAAGTGATTTGCTTTAACAGTAAAGTAATTCAACAGTTTCATTTGCTATTCAGTCAGTTAAACGTCAGCACATTATTCAGAGGTGGTTCTAGCCTCGTGTGGTTTTGACAAAATTAATAAGTACCTGTTTGTAATGAATAAAGTAGTGAAACAAGCATTTTCCATTTTCACCAGACAAGCTTACAAGCATATATTTTTTTTAAATTTTCAATTAATTTTTATTTTCTATTGAGGGCCCTGTGAATTATGGGGCCCGTAGCATATGCTACTTTTGATAGTGTGATAATCCGACAATGGGTTTTTGTTGTTACACTACAATACTTCAACTTTTCAACATTAACCTCAAAATAACTATCCATTAAGTGCATATAGTTAAAGAGGAAGGTTAGAGAAAATCAAAGCACACTTTATTTTCTTATGCTGATTAATATGTAAATCTATCTATGCTTTCATTATCAATGTCATTCAATCACTGGGCGGTGTTAAAATAGCTTTTCTAAAAATTATTATTTGTTGAAATTTAGTGAAATATTTCTAACCTGATCAAAATATATCAAAGTTTTCTTTTTCCTTCGAAATTTTTCAAAGATTCAAAGGTTTTTATGGGTGTCGAAACGAAGTAGATTTGACCTTTGACATTTCAAAGATTCGCACATCCTTACCACCCAATTATACTAGAGAGGTAGGAACGAGGAAATGAAATGCAGAAAGGAGAATTGAAAATAATTTAGGAATGAACGCTTCTGTTCACCTAGCTGGCATTTGAGCCATGACCTCCCCCTCAATGGCAAACCAATTCACATGAGATTGACGCTTTAACCCATGTACCCAAATATTAGAGTTTTTACTAATTGACATTTGCGAATTATTCAAATCAATATTATCACTTAAGTAAAATGGATTTACCATTGAATTAAAAGTGTTACTAACTAGAAGATGCCCAACAGCTTATCTCATTTGGTAGCGTGTCTGTCTATTGAACTAAGGATCCAGGGTTTGATTCCTTGCATAGCAGAAAAAGTTATCATGGTGAAATATGGTTTTTCACTCTCAAAATGATGCATTAACGAATGGGGGAATGGGTATTGTGTTTGTTATATATATATATATAAGTTAGTCTAGAGGTCATGTGCCAATATAATCAATCGGTTCAGAAAGTGCACGCTAACTACATCAAAAAAAACTTAGAAAACACATTGAGACTTTTTTTAATTATATAAATACATAGTTTATAAAAATTGTGTATCTCTTATTTAAGGAATTTTTTACATTATGGATATTATTTTATTTCCGGGTTGTCTGAAAGATTTTTTAACGAGACACCAGTACTACTTCTAATTTCTGTGATAGAAGCTGTTTAGATAAATAAATAATGATCTCACCATATGTTTATTCAACACATGAAAAGTAAAACGCAAAGTAGTCTAAATCATGCAAGTTTCCAGCGCAGACAGAAGACATTAATGTGACTGCTTATTATGCACATACAAACGAGATTGGGCAGGATGGGGAGCTATAGTGAGGATTTGGTAAAGAGGAAACCATTAGAAAATACTAACCTTTTTTGCTATTAACAGTGATAATCTTATACTTTATTATTACTGCTTTGATAATATATATACATAAGCGTATAGCCCGAATGGGTAGTAAGACGTAATGCTTGTATAGGCATATATATATATATATCAAAAATGAAAGCTGCATGTCATCTTGAAATATGAATACGTTAAAGTAGATATGGTAATTTTTATAGCTATCATATGTATATTCGTAGGCAAATTTGAGTATAGTTTTTATAACAAATAAAAAACTAAATATAGGGGAGTATAAACCAAATTGGAAAAAATTAATATTTTTTAATATCGGATGCAAGATTTTGAGGAAAACAAAACCTAATTCTAAGCTAATTTACTCTGTTTGTTT
>CABFWB010000720.1:57085-103313 GCA_902151455.1 Timema bartmani | reverse complement strand
ACACATCTGACTTAAGACATTCAAAAATTTCACGCAGCAATTTAAAAATAAAACCTATTTTAATTATCTTAACGTAGAAACAAAACATATAGAATGGAAAGTAGAAAAATGTACGTAATGGGAGTTAGTATCACATGTTTTATAAACTAAGGGGAGATATCCCTAGGAGTTATTAAAGTTACTAAAACTACTTTAATACATTCATTCGTCAAATAATCTGTTCTGTAGTTGATATTTATGACATAAGGTATCAATGGTGATAAAATTATAAACTAGAAAAATTTCTTCGGCGTTTGTGCATTTTCTAATTCAACCGTGACTCCTCTATTGTGAAACAAAGGACATAAATCCTTAATATTACAAAACTAAACCATAGAGTGGGATTTGTGCCAAATAATAATATGAAAAATAAATATTTTCATAGCAAAACATTTGATTAACTGTCCAGGATTGAACAAGGATCCACTTGATTTATAACTGGCTCTCTAATAATAAATTCAAGAGGATGTATGATATTGTAGGAACACTTGTGTGTATGTGTCAAAATGAACAATTTACATAAATTCTTTTGCACCACGTCTTAATACCCTTCCGGGATATACAGGTTTTAACTACGCTGATATGGTATAGACGAGGGAAGTTAAGCATTAGAGGAAATGTACCAGAATTAGCGTGGAGAGACAGTGAGAAACCATTTAGTAAAAAAAAAACTACCCTCAGTACATTCAGCCGTGATTTAAACCCCGTTATTCCCGTCATTGGCAAACTAAACTAGATGAGCCTGACGTTTACCAGTGTGTGCTTTGACTTTGACGTCTTTTTTATTATCTCTAACCCCTCCACTCCCCTTCCCACCTTATTTTAACAAGTGCTAAGTTGTTTTATTAGTCTCCTTCGTTGGCGGGAACGTGGGTGCCTGATTCAATAAGGGACCTTGCTGTCAGGTGCGGGAGCTCTTACGGTTGGGTGTGCAGAATAAGGTTGTTTTTTTAGTCAGGAGGAACTTAAGTAGAGCAGTTTTCATCAGACAACTTTACACCACTTCAATTTACTAAATTTATTCTCTTGAAAATTGTAAAAAATTGACTTATAAATTACCCGACATAGTATTTTTTTTCTTTGGTAAAAAATAAGTCAAGATGAATTATCCAACCAAGTACTACATAATCATAATTGAATGCTTTTAGAGAACTCTAAGAAGGGTTCGGTTGACTCGTTAAAAAAATGTAGACGCAGTTTAAATTTCCTTATTTGCTTCTTATTATTCACCCACGCTACGCACATGCTAACACCAATGAGCTATACCGATCAGAAAGGTAAAATTTAGAATAAATGTATCCACTTTCGCGTGGAGGAGACATCGGAAACAAAAATGAAAAAATCTTCGCAGTATCACAGTAGGTATTCGAACCCCCACCTCTCCTCATCACCATCAAATCAGACCAGACAAGACTGACGCCTTTGTCCGCGTGCCCACTTGTGTGGGTGATGGATTAATAAAGCGTTGATAAGTCACGATGTACACTCTACGGTTTAAAAAAAATAATTCCGATATTTCGTGTTTATTGAAAGTAAAATTAATTCAACGAATTGCTTAGAAATGCTTATGTTAACTTACTCATCTTAAAACGCAAAAATAAGAGTAAGCATGTCAACTTAATACATTTATTATCTAAGAAACAATAGGATAAATAACTTGTGTATGTGTTTGATTAATACCATTTAATATATCTGTTTTTTATTCAAACGTTTTTCCGCAAGCGCTTCTAACGGCGTGCTCTGAACTCTTATAGAATTGGTTAGCCAATTCATTTCAAATTTGAGATGCTAGAATATTTATTCTCTCCCGGTGCTTAGGTATGAAATAAAAGACGTAATGACCTACTCCACAAATGGGTTCACCAATAATGGTTCTAATAAAAAAACATAGAAGGGAGATGGATAAGATTACAAGGATACAGTTTATTTAGCTAGCCATGAATACCACCCCTTACCCACCTAATCATTAAAATTATAAGTAGATTTTAGACCTATCTTATGTTGAGAAAAATTTGCTTGCCTACGATGGTTGGGGTGAGGGGGCTCCCCTTTTCTGTTTCCAAGCTACCCCTTTGTTAATTGCTTCTGCCTAACTCACTGATTCAAGACAAGAGAATAAATAAATAAATAATTAATTAATTAATTAGCAAGCAGCAGCAGGTTGGGGCCTGAAATTCTACAAGTATGATACTCTTTACTTCTAGGCGTGTATTAGGAACGCATGACCTCTCAGGAGGTTATCCCAGAATAGCACGAACACAAACAAGTTTGCTACAGCTGTCCACCTGTGTTAATTCCGCTCACACAGGTACCGTAATATGTTTTATACAAAACACACATTGTACACAGTCATGTAGGGGTGATCCACGATGGAGTCGTTTCAGACCGATAACTTCTTTACAATATACTGTCACTTTTACCATCAGCGTTTTACTTTCTCATTTATTTTTGCACCGCATCTTACTACCCGTCTTGGATATCCAGATTCAATCACACTAATGAAGTAGGGATGAGGAAAGTAGAAATTACAGGTAGCGTGCCCGCATTCACGTGGCGGGAAGGGTGGGAAATCATTTAAGAAAAACAACCCTCGCACACCCAGGGGGATTCTATCTCCGAGCTCTCTGTCCCAACCAAACCAGACTACATGAAAGAAACTGACTTTAAGTACGCGTGCACATTTTACTATGATATGAAAAGTTGTTTTGGTACGATGTTCACTCATAGAGAGTCGGTTGAATAAATTTATTTCAAATTTGCGTTGCTAGAATATTTATATTATATATCGATACTTGAGTGTTCAAGCAAAAACTTACAAAAATGGGAATTTATCTAAAGTGGCAACCCAATTTTTTTAAATATAAAAGTATTGTAATATTTTCGGTAAAACTCTCTTATAAATTATCTTCTATAGTAATAATACAAAGGTTAAACGTGCTACAATGTATCGAAACTAGCCTCATGTAAATTGCTTAATTTGAGAACACGTACCATGATCTTAATAATTAATGGTTTGGTTGATTATCTTCTCTTTTACATTTATAAACTTGTGGCCGATCTTATAATCACTTGGTCTTGGAGATGGGAAAATCCCTAATTGGTATATTGTGTTGGACTGGCCTGCTGATAATCGGGCGATTGGGGTTCTAAAATCACTGTCGGGTCTACTGTGGGTGATTTTTTTTCTCTAAATGATACACCACTCTCATTTCACGCAAATGCGGGTATATTACCTCTAAAATGCTTCATTCCTCATCCTTACAACATTAGAGTAATTAGTACACAAGCGTGTAGCCCAAATTGGTAGTAAGAAGCGACGATAAAAAAAAACTATCTTCTCCCATACTTAGGTAGCTAATGGAGGTCAAACCTGGAATTGCGTTTTGGTATGGTATTAAATATTCTATTTTAGAAAACAGTGGAATTGAAACGAGTAAACAACTTTAAAAATATAAAGAAAAATCAAAACAAAATATTTTTGGAAATTTTGCTGTTAATTAAATAATTAAGTAAACCACGCTTATATAAATTTTCTGGTTTGAGCCTAGCCGAGTATCTAATTTACCGGTTAATCGCTCGTGAGATGGCCTAAGAACCGAACTGACCTATCCCTGATATAATTAATTCAAACACTAAATACAAAGTGTGAGATCTTCTTCAGGCCCCTTCTACCAATTATGAGGCTGAAACTGTTGACATTTCCTCTTAACATTAATATCTGAGAATTATGATTTATTTGTTGTTTCTGTATTCATTTTATATTATTCTTTTATTCAAAACAATTAACGCAGAGTAATTAAAAATGGAAAACAAATAATAGCTTTTTATATATATATATATATAACGTGCATTACATATTTGAGTAAAAAAAATATATTTTTTTTAGCCCCACATCTTACTAACCGTTAGTGTTATATATATATATGTTTGTGTACTAATTAAGCTGATAGGGTTAGAGATGAGGAAGGTTATATTAAGAGTAAGTGTACCCGCATTTACGTGTAGGGAGAGTTAAAAAGCATTTTTATTAAAAAACTTTGTACACCCCGTCATCAGCAGTCTAGTATACTGTAAGAGTGATGCCTTAGACCACCGAAGTGGGTGAAATTTAATTAATTGCAAGATTTGACCAGCAATAAAAGTACAAATATGAAAGTTATAACATCCGCATCGGTGAGTGCATGGTCCAATCGCGTCACTCTCATTGTAGATTAGACTTTTAATAATGGATGGTTCAGATTCAAGGCAAAAGTGAAAAATTTCCTCTAAATTCAACCTTCTTCATTCATCCCTAACCCATTAGCGTAATTAGTACATAAGAGTGTAACGCTAATTGGTGGTAAGACATGTTGCTAAAAAAATAAAAAATAAAATAAACGAAATACCCGCAACGGTAGTCGAATTGCTTAACTCGTCGCTCTAGTTCTGGAATGGATTGCTAATGATGTGGGTATCCGGGTTTGAATTCCGGTCAGATGTATTGATGTTTCTATTTCCTACACAGTTTCCCCACTTTAGCTTCATTCAAATGAGGATTTATATACCCTGAAAATTCTACCTTCTTCATCCCTATTACATTGAGGCAATTAATGATAACGTAAAATCCAAATGGGTAAATACTAAGACACGTTGGAAAAAAATAGATTTACTTTCTGTTCCGTTTGAGTAAAAAAATGTTTTGAGCCTGTGGGAGAGGGATCATTAATGAGCCTTCAAAAATATAAGTTTAGAATAAATCATCAAGATTTACTTACTACGAGGGATGTAACAGCTGCTATGACCGTAGCACACGACTGCGTCCAGCGCCCCGTTCGCAAGACAACTGACAGGACGGCAGGCGTCACGGCGCCGGGGTGGGGGAGCTGAGGTGCTAGTGAAGGAGACCGGCCACCAGGAGCGCTCACACACTATCCACGACATCCAGTCAAGTGAGCGGTGGAGGAGGCGGCTTGAGATCGGCGATGTCTTCCTCCAAAATTGACTGCTCGCTGGTAATCGTCTCAGCTGTCATTTTTTTATCGGACTTCTCCGAGAGGTCAGGAAAATGTTTGATATCTTTAGCCCTTTGTCCTAACAAGGACTTATATGGGGAGAGTGTTTATTTTTTAAAGCCCTCTTAGCTTTTTAACTAATCGATAGATCTCGAACAAACCTAGAATAAATATAGACACACCCTTCAAGGACACTTGGAGTTTATTTTTTGTGTATACCGTTATTTGGGCCACCAATCTATGACCATGGTTGTCCAAAGCCATAAATAAACTATTGTGAACAAAATTAACAACTGCATCGGTGGGCATGTGGACTGAACGTCAAGCTCGTCTCACCTAGTTTGCTGACAGTGGAGAGATCGGGGTTAGATTTACGGCTGAATGTACAGAAGGTGCTATGGCCTAAATAGTTCCCTCACTCCATTCGTGCAAATACTCTACCTTCAATCATGTAATTAAATATACTCCCACCTTAAATATCGACAATCGTCTTTCAACATGTGTTAATGCGCCCAAAATAAGTTTGACTCAGGGTATGTGGGAATCGCAACGTACTCGGTGTGAATACTTTCACTAGAATGTATGACAATATGTTTTGTTTTTGTTTTGTTTCTTTACCTGCGTTTCACTACCCGATTGCAATACTGTATACACATACATGATTTTTTTCTCATTTCTTAAAGGTATTTAACGTGCACTTTCTGAACCAACTGATTATATCAGCACACGACTTATACACTAACTTAAATCTAGACCAGACACAACATCCAGCCCCCAGCCGTTAATTCGTCACTGTGAAAGGGTAAACACATTTCACCAATGATAAATTTTTTCGACCATACCAGAAATCTAACCCGGGACCTTTAACTCAATAAACAGACACGTTATCGACTGAGTTAAGGTGATGGACCAGACCTTAATTACGCTAGGGGACTGGGAATAAGGAAATGAGGATTTTAAGGAAACGCACCCACATTTACGTGGAGGGAGAGTGGTAAACAATTTAATAAAATAAACCACCCCCATTACACTCAACGTAGGTTTGAATCCCAACCTCCCCGTCACAAGAAATCCAGTATACGTAGTGCTAGATTGATGCGTTAGACCTTGTGTTCACAGATGCGGATGTGATTTAAGTGATTTTGGAAAGATAAACTATTTATGAAATTTTTATAGCTCCTGGTCCTGGTGAAGTTAAAATATATAAACCTGTTTTGCCCAAAGAAGGGCAAGTTTGGTAGTTATCCGTCAACTAATTCAAAAGTTATTAGCGACACAAACACACTCACACACATGGATGGACAAACGTTGCAATCATATTATTATTATTATTATTATTCTTATAAAGTAGAATCAAATAAAATACCTTTTGACTTCATCTGTTCCCGGTCGTCTCAAACAGAAAACGGGTCAAGTTAAAGGGATGTTTGCACAAAAGGATTTGACATCTGCAGTACATAATGAAAATTGCTCGATGCTCTGGGATGAGGAGAAAATGGGTGACGGAAAGAAGAAGAGGGACTCAGGAAAGAGTTTAAACAGTGGAAAAGTTTAGAGGAAGTGGCCACAATGAAACCGCATAAAACTCGGCCGGAAAGTGTACGAAATGACCCTTCATAGTAAACTTCACAGACCTAAGGGGTCATTCGGTCATTGTGGAAAAGGACGGAGAATAATTAGAACAGTAGCGATAATAATTACCATGTGCGTAGCTAACATTAGGAAGAAGAGGATGTTGAAATAATACATACTTAACTTATGTGTCTTGATGGATTAGCTTCATCTGACGGTACAATTAATATATTAGTCAATGAATTTTGCTAACCCGCTTCGGTGGCTTCATGACCTAGCACACTATTCTCGCAGTAGACTAGACTGCTGATGACGGGAAGATTGAGGTGCGGATTTCGTTCGGGTCTACTGAGAGTGGTTTTTACAAAATGGTTTTCCACTCTCCCTCCAAGCAAATGTGGGTACACCTACTCTAAATTTAATCTTCATAATCCATAAAACCATTCGTGAAGTTAATACATAAGCGTAGGCCTATAACCCGAAAGTGTAGTAAGACACGATGCTAAAAAAAACTTATTTTGCTTTATATGCCACCCTCAATTAAAAACATGTTCTTATCATTTAATTTTAAAGCTATATTTAAATTAAATCATATAAACGCGCAACAAAACACAAAATCATTTCTTCAGAGTTAAATTATTATTGTTATTATTACTGTCTTACTACCCGTTTGGGTTATACGCACTTACGCTAATATGTAATGGTAAATTAATTATTGTGAGATGAAATGGAGGACCTACAGTTTAACGGGGAATCCGAACCACGGTGGAGGCCTGGCATTTCACACATTCACAAGTTGTGATTAATACATATCTTGTCAGAGGTGAAGGAAGGGTTTGGCAATCAGATAAATCTGTGCCGGGACCGAGGATTGAACCCCGGACCCTCAGCACATAAGTCTGACACCTTACTCCTAGACCGCCAGGTCACATTCAGAGTGAAAACTAAAAGTAACATACTATCATTATTAAAGTGGGAAAACCTCCCACAGGTTCAGCTTCCTTTGGTAGGTTTTATCAACAAAAAAAAATCTGCAGTAGCAATCAACGCTGCGTGGTATAAAAAGAATTGTATTAGAAAAGTAGGTTTTAAAAATACAAAAAATATAGTTTTACAACTGGCATTGAAAGAATATAAATATAATATTTATTATTTTATTCACACTAGTTGACCTCGCTGGTCTTGGGATAAAGTAATCGCCTCAGAACCCGATGTTAATGGGTTCAAATCCAGCCGGGGTTAATGGATTTCTTTTGAGAGATAAAACTCCGTTGCACAACATTCTTTGCTGGAAAAGTAAATCCGTCGTATCTCTTTCGCTCTCACTCAGAAAAATTCTCTTGTGTTGATATTATCAGTAAGTTCAAATAGTACATGTTAAATACCTCAAATAAATAAATAAAAATATCCGAGTTATTACCTTACGCCAAAAGTGACAGCCTATGAATTGGTAAAAGTAGTTTTCGTAACTGTTTTAAAATTCAGATACCTTTGTATAGTCCGATTTAAAGTCTTATTTTCATGGAAATAGCTTTACCTGACGGCTAGAAAAGTTTCTAGATTTACTTTAAGGTATTCATAGGTCAAGACATGTTATTGGTAGATGTCACTTTTGATAGATTTAATTTATTTGAGGTATTTAACGTGCACTTTCTAAACTCACTGTTTATATCAGCACACGACTTGTAAACATAATTAAATCTAGAACAGACACCACACTCAGCCCCTTACTGTTAATTAATCACTGTGAAAGGGGAAACCTACATTTCACCAGAGATAAATTTTTCGGCCAGACCAGGAATAAAACCCGGGACTCTTTAACTCAGTAGACAGACACGCTACCGACTGAATTAATGTGTCAGACTCTTGACATGTATTATTAATATCTACAAAACAACATCAATATATTAGTTAAATGTTATCAATATTGATTGTAATATAAATTTGCATTTTATACGAGGCCCTTACAATTACTGTAAAATAATTGCAAATATAAGCCTACTTTTCACAGTCAAAATTAAAGTTGGACTGTAGATAGAAATAAACTTTTTTACAGTATAATACTGTTTTATTAACTTTATTCACTGCTATAAAAGTTACTAAAACAATGTTTATATATTCATATGTGAGTGCATGGGGTCTTAAACTGTCACATTTCATAAGTAGTATCAATAATACCTGTCAAAAAATATTAACAATATATTAAAATGTTATCAATGTTGACTAAAAAAACTCCAAGGTGTGAACCCATGAGCGAGCCATACCTACCAGGCGGCCACCGCAGTTAGCGATGATAGTGCCAACATTTGCGGATAGAAGGTGTCATGTGGTCAGCACAACGAGCCCTTCGGCTGTTAAATATAGTGAATGTATTAGTACCATAGCCATTATGCGATTTCCAGATGATATCTTATGAATTAAAGAGTTAAAATGTACTCTATGTAGCCTAATAATTTTAAAAAAGTAACTCACTTTGCTCGTTTGGGGCTCTGCCCCCTAACCCCCAGTGAGTTTTTTTGCAGATGGATGTAAACTAATGTAATTCCAGCGTTGTTTTGAACGTAACAACTTAAATTTATCCGTATTGTATTGTATATACCGCACCGACTTTAAAGTTGCTCCACCATTTAGAATTTTTTTCGGGGGTTATTTTTTTTTTACTTTTTGGAATTTTTACGTCGGTTACACGCTAGAAGCTATAAGTTTGCTAAATTTTAAGTTTCTAGCTCATCTGAAAGTGGGTAAACATTAATGTCAGTGAGTGAGTAAGTGAGTGAATGAGTGAGTCAGCCATGTGGCTTTATAGTAGTGTAATATAATAGACCTTAACTTATTAAACAGTATTTAATTATGTGTATTTTGGGAAATCTGGAATTTTCGCTAATCCGACAGACCCTCGGTCCTATAAATGTCGGAATAACGCGAGTCTACTGTACTAAAAACGAGTCAAGTAGCGGTACATTTCTTTCAATAAATCCCTATTCGAGATTGCACGTATACGTTTGAAAGACGATGACAACATAACTACTCCCTGATTGGTTCAAGTCGTCAGTACTGTTTACGTTTACGGTCATTGCGCCTTGTTATTGCATAATCCGTTAAATGTTACTCAACGTATCGACCTTGTACTAACGAGTTGCCGGCCTACGCCAATTAATTAATATTGGACCTAAGCTTGGTTCATTATAAGGAGACGCCCGTCCGCGCCGCTGCTAACTAGGTCGAATACAATTAGCTTTATGAAATTCTGGATCAATCTCTGGTAATCATTAAAATAATGTTATTATGTATTACATTATCTATATATTCGAATATGATCAGTAGTCAATGTTGAGTGTGTTGTTCTAGGTTAAGTTAATTTTTATGAAGATTTTAGCTAAGTATAACTATATGTTTATAAACACACACTATCCCTCCCCCAATATATAGAGCCCAGAAAATACAGGTGAATTAGTAAAATACGTATCTAGGTTTTAATAGCCTCGATCTGTGAGCAAGATCGTTTAAGTACTAGACGTTCAAATGTTGAGCACCTCTAATAGACTCTGATAGTTCGTATTCTCCTGAGTTCGATATTTCTTAGTCTTTATGGGATAGGATTAGGAGCTCCCGCAGCATAATGCCTAGAGTGCTGAAAATGCATATGTCGTTTACGAACTTACAAATCGAAACAAAAATTAAATCCATCACGTTCAAAATATACATTGTCTAACGATATCATGTTTTAAATATTGTTTTAGAATGATTTAAAGTATTTATTTACATAATATTATACTCTTAGATACATTCCAACTGAAACAACCAAAGACTTGACGATTAAAATAAGATTTGAAATAATAATGGACGCCTAAAAGAAACAGTGATATCTGACAATTGAAATTAGATTATATGCTTTAAATAGGAATATAAATGAAAATATATGCCCAAATGGAGTTTAGGCGTTTGAATGAAGGAAGGATGGAAGGATATAAGGATGGATGCTTGAAAGAAAGATATACGCACCTGAAAAAAGTTTAAACGTCAGAAAAAACGATATAATCCTAAAAGTAAGATAGACGCCTGTATCGAGGATAAATACCTGAGAATAGGATAGACGTCTGAAAGAGGATAGACACCGGAAAGGAGGATTAACACATGAAAAGAAGATAAAAGCCTGATAGGAGGATATACTCCTAAATGAAGGATATAAGCCTAAAAAGAGTATAGTCGCTTAAAAGAAGGATGGGTGCCCTAGAGAGAGAGAAAACCCGCCTGAAATGAGAACATACGTTGAAAAGGAGGATAGACAGAGGAAAGGGAGAGATTTGCTGGAAAATAGAATAGACTCAAGACATAAGGGTGGAAGCTAGAAAGAAGAATATACGCCAGAAAGGAGGAATGACGTCAGAGAAGAGGGCAGACTCCGTAAAGAAGAGTGGAAGTCATAAAGAAATATAGATGCAACACAGGAAAGCAGATGCCGGAAAGGAAACAGAAAGGACTAGAGACGAAATCAAGAAGAGTAGACACTGTAAAGGAGTAGAGAGGCTGGAAAGTAGTATGGACGCCAAAAAGAATATAGACGTCGGTAAAGGAGGATAGACGCCGGAAAAGAGAATAAACGTTGGAAAGGAATATAACGCTGGAAAGAAGGATAGACACATGAAAGAAGGACATACACAGGAAAGGATGATCGACGCTTGAATGTAAGATATACAGTGGAAAGGAGGATAGACGCAAAATAGGAGGATGGATAACAGATAGTAGGATATATGATAGAAAGAGGGATGGATGCCAGAAAGTAGATCATACTCTAGAAAGGATGGTAGATGCTAGAAGGGATAGCGGGAAACTGTTAGCTATCCACACTGACACACCCAGTCTGTTGGAATGGAACCGTGTCTCTCCGGCTATTTTTTTATTTGTTCGAAAAATCTACTGTTTTACACAATATTACCCGTAGGAGCAGAACAGGAATGAACCTTGAGGAACTCCGAACTCTAATAGCATTTTGAAACGAGAGGTCACAAAAAAACTACAGTGTAAATACACCACGGCCTTATCATTGCAGCCTGTTGTCTCCTAGGACTCAATCGTAATACACACTATCCGTGTGGCAAGCCCTACCAGTACCACTATTCAGAAGAAATGGACCGGAGATATCTTGCTGATACTCTGAAAAGCTCCTCGATTGTATAATGTATTAAAGTCGCCACTTCCTCCCAAATTGAATGAAACCATGGCTGTGAAGGAAGTGTCAAAATAAACCTCTCTACAGGGGTCAGTGTGTAACCAATTCGTTGGTCTTGGGAGTGGATTTAGAAAGCCTCGAACCTATTACCGATGAAGACAATGTCACCATCCTCAACTTCGCCCTCCAGCACTCTAGCGCCCCCTTACCCTTTCGTTCCCCGCCCCACACCTTCTCCCCCAGACACACACACACATTCAGGATCATGCACTTCATCACTTAAAATTAGATTATTGTACAGTTTGTTCCAAAAAGTATCTGTACAATCCACCAATGTCTCAACATATAAGTAAGCTTACAATATAATATCCTCTTCGTGGTTTTAGATTATGAGATCGGTTTGTAGCAATTTTCCAGTCTTGTCGGTCCTTAGATTTAATTTCCTCACCATATAACTTTTAACATTCACATAACTATTTATATAATAAATAATATATATTATATATATATAAATGCCCGCTTCGGTAGCAGTTTGGTCTAACGCTCTACCCTCGTGCTATGCTAGACTGCCGATGATGGGGAGATCAAGGTTTGAATAACAGTTGGGTGTTGTGAGCGTGGTTTTTACAATATCATTTTTCACGCTTTCTCTACGTAAATGTGGGTACAATTACTCTAAATATAGCCTTCATAATTCCTTAAAAAACATTAGCTTAATTAGTACATAGGTGTACAATCCGAACGAGTAGTAAAGACGCGGTGCTAAAAATATATATATAATGTATATTATATGTAATGTGTAGTACATGTAATGTATATTACATAATATATACATTATACATAGTATATACTATATATAATTTATACTATACATTGTATATTTTATTTGTAGCTCTTAAATATTGGATAATAAAGTAAAAACATATTTTCGATATAAAAAACTTTGAATATTTGTGTTTCCTGGGAGTATACAAAGGTGTATTAACATTTAAATCAAAATCTTTAAAATGCTATCCGAAAATTATTATCTAACCGAACAGGAAAAATAAGTATTTAAGGTTATTCTTTATTTAGGTCATCATAAATCCCATAGCTTGCACTAAACAATCTGCTTTCTCATCAATCATTACTAACCTTTTTATATTTTGCATCAGTGGGACAGCATAAAACTCAATCCATTCTAATATGGTTTACCGGTGACGTGGAATTTGGGGTTGAAGTCCCGGCAAGGTGTTCTGAGGTTGTTTTCCTAAATGGTTTCCCACTCTACCTCCGTCTAAATAAATGTTAATTTTCTTTAAAATTGTGCCTTCCTTATTCTTACGCAACTGTCTGACACATTAGCTCAGTCGGTAGCGTTTCTGACTAGTAAGCTAAGGGTCCCGGGTTATATTCCCGGCATGGCCAAAAATGTATCATCGATGAAAATACCCTTTCACATTGATAAACTAACGGCCGGGGACTGGATGGTGTGCCTGTCCTAGTATTAAAATAGATTATAAAGCATATGAAGCTATGACAGGTCTAGCAAGCCGATAGTAGAAAATATACATGTCTTGAATAAAAAATTGACCAAGGCTATTGGTTGGAAACAGTAATCAATGAATTTAAAAAATCCTCACGCAATTAGCGTAATCAACGTATCCACGTTCGTGGCCAAATTATCTAAATCATTCAAATCATCATTCTCTCAATAGACTGGGATGCTGATGATTGGGTTATTGTAGTTTTAATCCCATTCGGGTGTACTGAGGTTGGTTTTCCCTCAATGATTTTCCACTCTCCCGCCACGCTATTGTGGATGCACTTCGTCTAAATCAAATATTTATCATCCTCGACACATTAGTGTGATTTGTAGACACGTGTTCAATCCGCATGTGCACTTCATGCAGTGGAAAAACCATAATTAATTTGTCACAAACACAATAATTTAAATTATAAAACTAAATGGTTCAGTGGCACTTTACGCTTGTTTAAATTTAGTACAATTTACAGAAAAACAAACTTGTATTTATTAATAAAAACAAATTATATTATTATTATTATCATCAGTGTTCAAAATTCGTGAATAATGTGTAATTTACTTTAAATCTCAAATTATATTTAGTTGGAGAAAAAATAGATTTATAAATGCATGATGTTTCATAATGATCACAAAAAGAATTACTGTAGTTTTAAGAGAAATTTGATAGATTCCAAATTTTAATTTGTATTGTTGTTGTTTTATGCTTTACGACTTACTACCCATCCGGCCTGTACACATTTAGCCACACTAATGTTGTAAGGTTTATAAAGGTAGATCTTAGTAAAGTGTACCCACATTTGGGTGGACAAAGAGAATGGAAAACTATTTAGTAGAATCACCCTATAATTATATCAATTCGGAATCTGAACCCCAAACTCCCCGTCTACGGCATAACAGACCAGATAAGTTTAACATTTAGTTGGCGTTCCCACCTGGGAGGGATACGTTGCATTTATTCTATGAGTAGAATTACAATTTTTTTNTGTGTCGCCAACGGCATCGCCACCACAAAATTGTCTTTTTCACTTACTTTTCGAGTATTTTCTGGGTTTTTTTCCTTCTTAATATATACTTTTTTCTTTCTTTTTGGTGATACGCTGACGGGTTCTAGTAAGCGATAAACACGCTGACCCTGAGCAATTCTAGTTTTACGACACTTTGGCTTTACTACCCCCTCTCCAGAAGATTAAAGGTGCTTTTTTTTATGAACATACTTTAATCAACCTGTTCCCCGTCTTTAAAAATAACTCTTTGTTACCCACATCAGTCGTCACGTGCTATACATGTCAAGTCGGGTTACCGATAATGGGGAGGTTGGGGTTCAAATCCCGACCAAGTATAT
Organism: Timema bartmani; assembly: GCA_902151455.1. Taxonomy (NCBI): domain Eukaryota; kingdom Metazoa; phylum Arthropoda; class Insecta; order Phasmatodea; family Timematidae; genus Timema; species Timema bartmani. Next base: position 88,674 of record CABFWB010000720.1, on the reverse strand, counting down.
TTAGATTTATTTTTGTAACTAGTTTATCACACTCTCTTTCCACACAATTGCGAGTAAGCTTTCAATGAGTTCTACCTTCTTCATACCTACCCCACTAGTTTAATTAATATATATGCTTATGCTTATACTCCGAAAGGATACTAAGACCCGATGAAATAAAAACAATTTGTTACTCTTTGGTTATCAACCGCATCCGAATATTGTTATTGTTTTAATCTTTGACTTTTCTGGCTCTGGTATATTGATCTATGAGTAAAGAAAATATATAAAGAAGAGACGTTCAAGCTGTGTTTTACACGTGGAAATATTTTGTTAAAACACATATATAAGCTCAAACGTTATTAGGGACACACACATATAAGTATATTAATTTAATTATTTATTCATATTATTTTTAGCTCAAAGATTTTAAGGGACACACGTACGCACATACACACACACACACATATATATATATATATATATACATTATAAGGGGAACGCAAATATGCATGCAATGATGCAATGAACGTGAAAAAATGTCATTTTTTTGCAGTTTTTAAATCAAAACATTTGTTTGTCCAAAATTAATAAAATATTGCTTCGTTATAAATATATAGTTTAACTTTCTTCACATGGTGATGTCAACAGTTCTTGAATATCTTTCAAGAGCATAGCGGAATTAGATAACAAATTTTTAAATGAAGAGAAAAATGTAATTAAATTCCAGGAAACCCTTGGCAGATATTCAGGTACTGTTAGTATCACCATGTGAAGAAAATTAAATTCTATGTTTATACTAAAACAATATTTGATTTATTTTGACAAAAAAAGTTTTGCAAAAAAAATATCAAAAAACTCTAACCTTTTCTCGTGTCCCCTTAGAAAACCGCTCCACTTTCAGATTCCTGTTTCGAAATGTATTATACATAGGCTTGATCTACCAGCGTGATAGAAACCAATGATAGACCAGTAAAAGAGGATATTATCCTATCAGCTATAACGTGATCTCCTGTTATTTCAAACAGAACACGTCACTTGAAGCGGTAGCTGAGTGGTCTAAGGGGTAAGATTCGTATCGCAGTTGTTCATCGTTGATGGCGAAGGTCAGGATTCGAGTGTCCCGCGGATTTGTGTACCAGTAGATGGTTTCCTAAATGTGATTTAGCCCTGAGATTTTCCCATTCCCTCTCTACGCTAGTGCGGACACACTTCCTTAAAAATTTCTTCCTAATCTCTACCCCATTTTACCAAGCCGTCAATATTTCTAGTATTGATCGTACCGAATTAATAACAGCATTTAGTAAGATTTTAGTAGGATATTATTTGACAGTTACAAAATAACTAAATCATGATTTTTATAGTATTAATACGTCAAGTCGTTTGATTTGTAGCTGTCAGTTTTGATACCTATAAAATAACATTAGTAATATAATCAAATTTTATCCAAAATAAGCTCTTATGAAGAGGTATTTCTACCAGAATTCTACTATGGTAGAATTTCGGTAGAGAAAAAATTTAGGAAAATATGAACTTTTTTTCTGTAGTCAACAATTATAACATTATAATGTACTATATTATTAGTGTCATTTTGTAAGTACTGATATTAAGTTACCTACCAAAATGGACATCTGTCGATAACATGACTTTATATATGAATAATTGAAAGTAAATCCAGTAGTTTTTCTAGCTTCCGGATACAGTTATTCCTATGAAAATTGGACTGTGTAATCTATCTCCTCCTATTCAGCGAGTCCCTTATGCTTTCAACGCCGCAGTGCACCGACCTTCGCAACTTCCATACATGCTCGTTATCACAGACCCAGCAGTGTGTTGTGTTTATAATCACGACACACTCACTGAATAAACTGAAGGATCGCGTGATTGGAAACTCCTCGTTAAACATATATCCAAACGAGATGCGGGGCGAAGGGGGGAGGGGAGTGGGCGGGGAAGGCGGAAGGGTTGCGCTACGGCAACAATATTTATTTGATTTATTTTATTTATTTTAATCACCGCATCTTACTACCTGTTCAGGCTCTACGTGATAAGTACTTTAATGGGGCAGGGACGAGGAAGGAAACATTTTAGAGGTAATCTACCCGCATTTGCATGGAAGGAGAGTGGGAAACCATTTTAGAAAAACCCTCAATAGGCCCGACAAGGATCTGAACCCCCATCTCCCCATCATCAGCCGGCCAGTCTAACAAGAAAGTGACAACTTAAGCTGTTCGTCCACGTAAGCGGGTTGAGTCTCATCTTACTATAGTAGTTGAATTTAGTAAAAAAATGACAACCTGGACATGTGAATCGAACACGAGGCCTTTAGCTTTTCGCGTCAATGCTTATGCCACTGAGCCATCCTGGTTGGTTTCGTTAGCAGGACCATCCTTCAGTAGTTACTATTGGAATATTTTGGTTGGAAGAAACATTTAGAAAATATGTTTTTTTTTGTCAATGATAACACTTAACTGTACGGTATTATTAGTGGAGTTTAAGACTACCTATTGATAAAATATATTAAATGTTACTACTGTAGATCACATGCCCTAGCGTGTGAATACGTGAAAATAGATCTAGCAGCTTTTCTATCTGTCAGATAAGTCCCTTCCTATGAAAATTGGACTATACCTGTGCGGGCTACTCATATATTTTCACTGATTGAGTAGGAATTAGGAGGATATAATTAAAGTTAATGTACTAATATTCACACGGAGGAAAAATTAATAACAATTTATACAAAAACACTCAGTACATATGATTGGGATCCGAATACCAACCTTCCCGTCATCGAAAAATCGGATGATATTGAAGCCTTATCCCGTGCACCAATTGATTCTGGTGCTGTGACCCACGAGATTGCGTGGAGTAAAATCATTGTACTTTATATTGTTACGTCCAACACAAAGGTTACTAAACATACTTGATGTAAAATTTGAGGACCTGCACTCTCATGAGCACAAAGCGAAGTTGTATAAAACCACCTCCAGTGTGCGCTGCCAAAATTCTAACCTTGATCTCTCGGTCAACAGCAGTACAGTTTATGGAGAGACTTAGAAAATGTGACCAATCGTGCGATCCTTTATTCATTCACGATGAGAAGCTAAGATTAACTACAATTCTGTTCACTTGGGTCCAATCATTATTTAGTACACTATTTACAGTATAGAGTTTCTATTAGAAAGGTAAACTTGAAGGCATTCACCAAAATTAATAAATAATAACTACTATCAATAATTTTAGAATCCATTTTGGTTAGTGTCCTGAGGCACTGTTCAATTCTTGATATTTGACGATGATTAGAAACTAAAAGCGCAATTTGAGGGTTCGATCCAGTTTGATTTGTACCAAAGAATCACATCCAAAATGGTTATTTTCTCATCCACTCTTCTTAGGGCTTCTTCATTTGTCACCCTGTATGTCCATCTGATTTTATCAAGTCTTCTCCAGCGTCACATTTCAAAGCTCTCCAAATATTTATTTTTCGTCTTCCTAAGAGTCCAAGTTTCTGCTCCATACAGCTCGATGCACCAAATGTATCATTTCATCAGTTTCTTCCTCAGTGTCTAGCTCAACTTGCTGGACAGCAGTAACCTCTTCTTGTTGAAAGCTTCCTTGGCCATGGGGATCAACGACATAGTTTTCTTGGTGCAGTAAGAATTATTTGCTAGCAGCATTCCCAGGTACTTGAACGGCTGAATGTTTTCCAAATCATGGTATCCAACTCTTTATAGGTTATGTATAAAAATATAACTTATCTATATATATATATATATATGAGAAAGTTGAAATAAAAAGATTGAAGAAAAGTAAAAAACAAGTAAAAAAAAATCTCGGTCTCAAACTTACAAAAGTCATATTTAGTAAATAATAAGATTAAAATCTCATGAACCTAATTTTACAGTCACCACTATTTCAACCTGATCTTTATTGCTCTTTTTTAATACATTGTTTCAATGTAGAATCATAATTTGATTGATCTAAATAGCGCAACTTAATCTAACTAAAGGTTTTCTTATAAATAGCCCTCACTTATTTTCCTGTCTCCTACGTAAAATATTACGTCACTAGGGACTCATTGGACTCATGTGTGTATATTAAGAAATATCAAGGCATGAAAATAGAGTCTTATCAAGATTGTGTCAATGTTACTGAACACACTGTGGTACTAATAGTTCCCATCTTCCTATGAATTTATTCCAGCCATTGATATCTCAACTTAAAGTACTAAACAACAAATTTAAAAATACTATATAATAAAAACGGCATGTTTTCCAAGCGAGGGAACAAATCCAACGACAACAAAATCAAAACAACTGGATTCCTAATTATTTCAGAAATTTCGTTAGGGAATAACTTTTAATTGAACGGTGACCCTTTCTAATTATTCCCCTGGTTCCGAGAAAATTGTAGTCACCACGCAGTTTTCTCTACCTGTAAAGCACAGAACGCTTTTCCAAAACTCTCATCGCGCAATTGGACTAATTAAAAGTTTAGCTACTGTTCGGTGGTTTGAATTATCTTCCCTGTTGGTAGGGGAAGTTCGTTGAGCTAGTAAAGGAGAACTTGTCATTCACAATAGATATATCTATGAAAAAAAGGACAAAATAAAAGGGATGTGTAAAATATCAATCAATGGGTTGGTTTCTAATTTGTTAGCTGTCCAAAAAAACTTATTTCGTGAATAAAGTGAAATGCCGATAATTTAAATGTCAATCAACCGATCGACTGGAAAGCTGGACTATCAGGGTGATTTTGAGGCCTCCCTAATTATAGATATATTCGTATTTTGAAGGCAATCATTTTTGCAGCAGTGTCACTAGTCTGTTATCACTCCCTCTTTACGTTCAACAACCCATCTATTTATATCAATGTCACTAGTCTGTTATCACTCCCTCTTTACGTTCAACAACCCATCTATCTATATCAATGTCACTAGTCTGTTATCACTCCTTCTTCATGTTCAACAACTCATCTATGTATATCAATGTCGCTATTCTGTTATCAATCTATTCATGTTCAACAACTCATCTATTTATATCAATGTCGCTAGTCTGTTATCAATCTATTCATGTTCAACAACCCATCTATCTATATCAATGTCACTAGTCTGTTATCACTCCCTCTTTACGTTCAACAACTCATCTATTTATATCAATGTCACTAGTCTGTTATCACTCCTTCTTCATGTTCAACAACTCATCTATTTATATCAATGTCGCTAGTCTGTTATCAATCTATTCATGTTCAACAACCCATCTATTTATATCAATGTCGCTAGTCTGTTATCAATCTATTCATGTTCAACAACCCATCTATTTATATCAATGTCACTAGTTTGTTATCAATATATTCATGTTCAACAACTCATCTATTTATATCAATGTCACTAGTCTGTTATCAATCCCTATTCATGATCAACAACCTCTCTCTTTATACCAACGTCACTAATCTGTTATCAATCTTTATTCATGATCGACAACTTCTCTCTTTATACCAACGTCACTAATCTGTTATCAATCCATATTCATGATCAACAACCTCTCTCTTTATACCAACGTCACTAATCTGTTATCAATCTATATTCATGATCAACAGCCTCTCTCTTTATACCAACGTCACTAATCTGTTATCAATCTTTATTCATGATCGACAACCTCTCTCTTTATACCAACATCACTAATCTGTTATCAATCTATATTCATGATCAACAGCCTCTCTCTTTATACCAACGTCACTAATCTGTTATCAATCCATATTCATGATCAACAACCTCTCTCTTAATACCAACGTCACTAATCTGTTATCAATCCCTATTCATGATCACCAACCTCTCTCTTTATATCAGTGTCACTATACTGTTATAGCTCTCTTTATGTTTAACAATCTCTCTCCTACAAACAATCAAGAAAAGATGAGGTCTCAACTAGCCCCGAAAATATTACTACAATATTATTGAAATATATAAATATGTTGTATTATGACCACAATATATTAATTATTTTTTATTACATACCTAATGTCCAAAGGCTTGTCAGAAAAAAACACCACCATCGCTCAAACTATGAATCGGTTTTGTGGCAAAGCGTTTGCAGTAACTATTTATTTTTTTAGCCTCATTATTTATGAAAATTATTTTATTTTTATAAAGAATTCGTATAGTTTCTGTAAAAATAGTAAATTGTATGATAGTTAGGCCTTCATATTATACCTTAGGTCCACGGTTTTTAATATTTAAGGGCTTAGAACCCTTTTAGAGTATAAACATTTTGCGGAACTTCCCAATATTAAACCTTCATATTTAAATAACATGAAATATTATTAATTTTGTCAAAAAAACACACAATTAATACACATTAACTCTATTTAATATTATTTCATTGATAACGTCCAAAATAGTAGAATGTTACATATACACTTTGTACAAGCCATGTTGACTAATTACGGCTAACCTTTCTTTAGATTTGTCAAATCCTACATATTTTACATATTTACACTTTGCTTTGAAAATAATGGGAGGAAATTTTTATTTTTTTTAACACCGCATCTTACTACCCGTTTGGGCTATACGCCGAGTAGGATATTCTTGTGGAATTCTACGTGAAGTTAGCAGCACCTTACCTTTTATTGGTCTTTAATCTAAAACTATGGCGACACTGATTAGGTAAATACGATAATCTTTGGGCACAAATTCAGTATTAAGTATTGGCATAAGTTTCCTATTAGTTCCATTATGGATGCTGCCAACTTCACGGACCTCCGAAAAGGGCCTATGCCACCATTGACGCGCAACTTTCCTGTCCGTTGGATAGTCGCTCTCCCCTCTATTGCGCAAGGAAAAACGACCAAACTACTACAACCTTACATTTGTACCTCCTTGGTTAAGTGGTAGACAGACCCACGTCGTCTTCTTGAGCGATCGTTCCAATCTCCCCACCTAGGCTGCAGCACATCCATCAAGGCAGGAAGCAAGCACCTGGGCGCTAGCATTTCACCCGCGGGATTGGATAATATTTCATGGCTTTGATGACGTCATGAGGAGAGTAACACAGCGTCGAACAAACCCAAAGGGACGTCCCTGTGACCTAGTGGCCAGGGATGCTGACTACGGAGTCAAGGTAAATAATCCGAGTACAATAATTACTGTGTGGCAGTGGCTATCAATAGTTATTGCAGTTCGATAAATTTATAATTTTATATGTCACAAGGTATATATAGAAAGCTACGATATATCAATCATATTATATCGAGATATCCACCTCGGTGGCGTAGTTTGCTAACGTGCTTGTTTCGTGTAGAGCTAGACTGCCGAGGACGGGGAGATCGAGGTTCGAATCTCGGTCGGGTGAACTGGGGGTGATTTTTCCTAAATGGTTTTCCACTCTCCTTCCACGCAAATGCGGGTTCACCTCCTCTACATTCAACCTTCCCAATTCCTAATCCATTAGCGTAATTAGTACTTAAGCGTATTACCCGAACGGGTAGTAAGACGCGGTGCTAAATAAATATATCGTGATATGTAGTGATGTAGCCCAAAACGGATATGTGTATATATATACATAATCACTCGTAGCTCAGTTTGTGGAAAGATTAACCGGAATATATATTATACATTTACCCAAGGGACGCCCAAATTCACTAATCGTAATGTACATTCTTTCCGTGGAGGCTCTTTCCATGTCCCGACGACCAATCGAGAATCTTAACCTAACTTAAACCTAAATAATCAAATCCTGGTGACCGATGAGATAATTACCCTTTCGGGGGGGAAAAAACCCTATGGTACCAACTGGAAATTGAACCCGAGACACTAGGATCGTAGCCATGTGTGCTGACCACTATATCAAGGGGCCGGTTAGTAAGTGAGTACAAGCAACGAGAATAATACTTGGGCTTCACACGATAATAACAGTCTAGACTAGGGTGTAGGTTAAATACACCCTGTATCGTTCTATTTTGTGCCTCCATTGTAATAAACAGTGACTCATTTGACTGTCAAATAGTATTTCAACTGTTTTCTAAATATAGTAATAAAACAACAGTTGACTATGTTTAGAGTTTGACCTTTATTCCTGCTGATAGTGGAAGCTGCCCATGTATTGCTCGCTATATTCTGAACATGCAATACGAAACAAAAATATCTGATTAAAACAGTTTCGTGGTCTTGTCAGTTCAGTGCGGTGTTACAAGTGAGATAGGAACCACACTAGTCAGTGGATATAAGAGTAGAGTGGTTGGTTATTTGTGTTGCGGAGAAATAAGACAGCTCAGTTATTCAAAATCAACAAAACAATGATCTTGGGTAAAGTTGAAGAAGTCATTACACCAAGAAGTATTGAACGAGTTCATATTTCAGGGGAATGTACACCTGCTTCAAACAACTCTGCTGAAATATTGGGAAGTGCTGATGTAAGAGTACTATGTTCGTTTCTTTACGGAGAGTTTTTAAAATTAATTAATTAATTAATTGTTAATACAATATATTCGTGTCTGAGGGGCTGGAGAGTTTGTTAACAAGTGTAGCTGATTCATGTTCGATTCAATATCGTTCCTAAAGTGTATTATGTCTGTAGGCTATGGGGTTGTCTAATTCAATTCACATTATAAGTTCTAGCGTTAAGAATTTGATAGAAATAATATTAATACCATAATTTTCATCTAGAGGAAAACTCTTGTAAACAGCGAGCTATTTAAAGTTAAATATTAAAAATGTTAGTTTTTTCAAGTTCAAACGCTGGTTCTCTTTAAGTAGAATGAACTTCACTGGTTTAAATTATTTTTTAAGAGCATTACCGATAGAGTTTGTTAGTTATTTCTTTTTTCGTGGATTTATCAGAAAAAAAGTAAACGAGTAGGTCAAAATTGAATGTCCAATTCGCTTATCCTGAAAGGAAACCAGCCTAACTTGTTTGTTTCCACTATGGTGTAGCTAGATGGTTCTCAAACTTTGTTTGATCACGGCACACTATTATTTTTCGTGTGTCCTCGCGGCACACTGAATATGCAAGTTACGTGACACAATAGGCGCCTCAGTCAAACGCATGCGTGGAGTAATTACTCAACTCGTTGATTGTAAGCCATTTCATTCTCTGAGAAAAAATTAAAGCTTTTAAACATTTTTCTGTTAATTCTTTTTAAAAACGATATATATATATACTAGCGGGCCCGACAGACGTTGTCTTGCCCGAACGTTGGCTTTTCGTTTGGGTGGCATAATTGATTTCGATAATAAAACAAATACTATGTGATCATCACAATTACAAATTCACAATGAACTCCAATTAGTGAGTAACACAAATATTACAAATTCAGTGTTTGTCAAGACAACATACAAAATAAAACATCTTTTCATTTTTGGCATTTCGCCCACAACTCCACAAATATCAGCTGTATCGAAAAAAAATTTTGAGGTTACATGTTCTGATATGCAAAATATCTATTTAAAAAAAATCCCCCCCAAAAAAATTCCCTAAAAATTAATATATAATCCTAGAACCCGATTGCAGCGCCACCTACCGGGTCCAATTGTGAATCTAAACCATCCACGGACCCACTCAAACACACCAAAAAAAAATTTCATCAAAATCGGTCCAGCCGTTTAGGAGGAGTTCAGTGACATACACACGTACAGAAGAATTATATATATAAAGATATATATATATTTAACACCCCATCCTACTACCCGTTCGGCTTATACGCCTATGTTATAATTACACTACTGTGTTAGGGATTAGAAAGGCTTAATTAAGAGGAAGTGCAACTGCAATTGTGTGGAGGGAGAGTTGAAAACCATTGAGGAAAAACAACCCTCAGCGCACCTGACCGAGATTGAACCCCGATCTTCCAGTTTTAAGCAGTCCAGTCCGACACGAGAGTATTGCGTTAGACCGTGTGGTCACCGAAGTGAGTAAAAAGAAATATTGAATGAAACTAATTTTGATTTTGTTATCAACAATACCATAATGCCAAAAATTTCGCGGCACAGTGGTGTGCCACGGCACACCCTTTGATAACCACTGGTGTAGCTTATATGATAGAGGCATCGTGAAGTCCGTTAAGGTAGGACTGTAAGCTTTCTCTGTTCATACGGAAAAAACGAATTTAGTTAAAATTTATTCCTTTGTTTAAATTTGAGTGAGTTCACTAAAAGCTCACCATAAAATGAACGCACACCATCCAAACAATGATAATATACAGTAAACAGCCTTATGTACTTTGATTAGAGTCAAAATATAATATGTTTCCTGGATTGGAACTACAATTATTGAAAATGACAGCTTCGAGAGCAATTTATGGATTTATACCAAAAAAAAAACTTTCATTTTCAATTATTTAAATAAAATAATTTATCTCAACGATTATCATAATCCAAGATTAACGGGACGCTAGTTAGTACAGTATTTTTCAGTTTTTATAACAATTAATTTCGCCAAAATAAATATATTACTCCAGTAGATCAATTTAGTTTAGTTATATAAAAATATTAATTTTAAGTAGATCTTGAATATTTGTCATGAGCATATTGAAATTTGATTGTAAACTTTTTTAAATGAAAAGAAAGTTCCATGGTCAAATAGCGTGATTCCAATGACAAATATTCGATAAATGTTTAAAACAAAATGTTTAAAAAAAATTATACTAAATGTATCTACTGGAGAAATATTTTATTTTATTTGGCCAAAAAGTTTGTTTCTTTGTTGTTAAAGAAAGGCCTTAACTTGCATTCTCAATTTAATATAAGATTCCCTATTTCAAGAAAAAGTGGTTGAGGTTTATTTTTTAAATAAAGTCTTAAGGTGTAGATTAGCACAAAGATCACAAAACGTCTAATCTTGCTAAAGGCTTTACTACAATCCCTGTAACGTGGACAATTCGCTGCAAAGCTGGTATTAGGTTAGCCCTCATATATGCAAGGGCGCCCTAGTGGGTTTTTCAAATGGGGGGCAGGACGAATTGGAGTCCCATCTGCTGGGAGTGTGGCAACCCCCTCCTTAGAAAACTTCAGGAACATAACTTTGTGGTAGGGTATTTTAGAGCATCTGGACTTAATTCTAAGCTAATTTCTATGAGTTTTAAGAGCCAATTTTCGCAACAACAAAAGTTTCTGGTAAATTAACCAAAAATAAGATTTACTGAACAGAACAAAATTAAAAGAAAGGTGGTGAATAGGGGTTGGGAGGAAATCTACATTTTATCATTTATATCTCTGTTAACTCGGAGAATGATAATTCAAAGTTGTTAGTAGCAAATTGCAGCCAAATCCCAAATACACAATTTTATTTATTCATAAAAATTAACCAAAAAAAATGGCGCTTGGAGGGAGAAATAACAGGTCTAGAGTGGGGGACGTACGCCGCTGGAGGGTAAGCTCGCACTCCCTTTTAAGCACACGATGTTGGTGGCATGGTGAAGCCAAGGACCTAGTAACACTGGGCTTCCCCCACCACTGATTAGAGACTGAAGATATCTCTGGCCATTCAAGGTTAGGCTCCTCTACATACTGTCTGAACTATATGACGCATCTCCAGTGATACAGTGGTTGAAATTTCAATCCGTGGGACAATTTGTGGAGCCCTGGTCTAAACTTTAAAGGAGGTAAACCCACTAGAAACGGCCAGCATGGCACAGGCTGGTTCGGTGCGGCTCAACTCAGTTCGCCACTTGCAACGGCCCGGTACAGCACTGGACCAGCAAACCTATGTACAAACTCTTTGCAAGTTCCAGTTGCAATTAAAGAGTTCTCCGAGGAGGAGTTGCTGAATGCAGTTTGTGCGAAGGGGAAAGAGCGTGGGGGAAAAAAAGGGCCGTGAACACAGGTTGCGAGTGAATTAAATATTTAAGAAGTGTCAAAGCATCAACATTTTCTGATATTTGTTGTCCTTCCTTTAGTGGTGGTTACTTGGATCAGAGACATCATAGAGAGGAATTGGTACTCTCTCACAGCTTCTATAAGTCACAAACTTATTTTTGAGGCACAAGGAAAAACCACTTCACCATCACGTGGTTATATACGTACTGGCCGCTCGAGGTGAACGGATTTAAGTCTCGGGGAAGCCTTCAGACCGTTCCGTTCGTGTGCCGAACTGATACGGTTGCTCCAAGGGGGTTGGGTTCCATTGAGTTCTATGCAAAGTAATACGACCGGTGATGGTCGTTCATGGTTTCCTCTTTAAGGCTTGGACTGGCCTGTTGATGACGGGGAGTTTGGGGTTCGAATTCCGGATTACTGAGGGTGGCTTTTCCTAAATATTTTCCAACTCTTTTTCTACGCTAATGTAGATAGATTACCTCTAAAAAGCTTCTTTCCTCATTCTTAACCCATTAGAGTAAATTATCATACATGCGTATAATCTGAACAAGTAGTAAGACGCAGTGATTAAAAATACAGATATTTATGTATACACTACCTAGGGCCCTAGGCTATTAACTTTTATGTTATAAATTAAAAATTTTATGTAATTAATCTTCTTTCCCTCAATTTTTTGATAAAAATGTTTGCTTGTAAAAAGCTGTAAACTTCCGATATCTTTTGAACTTGAGCTGTTCAACCTCAAGCAAAGCTTATATATAGGATAATACAGGATAATGAGAGCTTGAAAATTACCTCTACCAATTCAACAACTTTGTGACCACCCGCTTTGGTGGCCGCATGATCTAGTGCGTCACACTCGTGTTAGACTAGACTGCCGATGACAGGCAGATTGGGGTCCGAATCCCGGTCGGGTGTATTGAGGGTGGTTTTTATTAAATGTTTTTCCACTCTTCCTTAACGCGAATGTGGCTACAAGTCCTCCTCCTAATTCAATCTTATTCATCCCTAACTCACTAGCGTAGTTAGTACATACGTGTATAACCTGACCCGGTAGTAAAACGCGGTGCTAAAAAAAACTTTGCCATTTGAATCGATGAGCTCGCGGACTAAACGCCAAGCTCGTCTTGTCTGGTTTGCTGGTGAAGGCACCCTTAAATGGTTTCCTACTCTTCTTCCACGCACGTGTTGGTACATTTCCTCTAGTTTACATCTTTGTCATTTCTATCCTATTGATATATTTTTTTAGCACCGCATCTTGCTATCAAGGTTAAACATATAACAATGATGCTAATGAACCAGGGATGAGGAAGGTTGAATTTAGAGGATGTATATCCACATTTGCGTGGAGGGAGAGTGGAAAACCATATTGGAAAAGCCTTCCTAAGTACACCCAACCGGGATTCGAACACCGATCCCCCTGTCATCGGAAGTCTAGTTTAGCACGATAGTGACGCCTTAAACCATGTGGCCACCAAAGCAGGTATATTGGTGTAATTAAATGTATGGATAGCCCGGATGGGTGGTATAGTGTGAAAAAAATGGCAGAGATGGATCAAGCTATTTAATTTATTAGCAAATCAGAAATGTACAGTACAATTTTTATAGGATATCTGTCAGCTATATAAGTTACTAGATACTTTCACATATTCATACGTCAAGTCATGTGATTTGTGGCTGTCACTTTTGTTAGATATTACCAATACCTATTAAATAACTCTAATGATATAGTAAAGTGTTAAAGGTGTTAACCACAAGCAAATATGTTTGTATTTTTATAAGTTCCTAAAAAAATCATTTTAATGTTAATTATTAAGACATAGCCCAGTTAGTTCGAGTTATCAAGTGTGTAGGTATACAGGATTCAAATTCTGGAAAATACTTTAAGCAGTGCGGTTTGTCGAGGAATTTTCTGGGGCTCTATTCTCTAGAACTGAAACAGCAACTAAAACCTCTCATTTAATTAAAATTAAAATATGTATTTTTTATATACATTAAATAGAAAAAATATTATATGCACTATTATTTCGAAAAATTATTTTTACTACCAGCTCACTCGTTGGCGCATCATGTGTCGATTTTGCAATGTCCGCTTTCAACTTTAGCCTTTAGAATGATAAAATGTAATTTATAAATTAAATTAATAAAGATAAAATATATATACCTATTCTAATTTTAATTCCAAATAAAAAATTACCTCCTTCTATATTTTTGAAAAATCGCTGTCGAAAGGAATTACTTCGTTTTAAATATAATAAAAAAAAATTCTAATATTTATTATGCAAGGCACTAATATTAAGTGTAATTATAATTAAATTACTCCTTTTAAATATATTATTAGTAGATAATAGCTACCGTGTTAAGGGGCCCAAAGCTGAACAATATTTTAATTTAATTTTAAAAAGCATTTTCAAAATAATAATACCAATTAATCACTGAGTCAAAATGTTGAAAACCCCAGCTTTTTTTAATTTAAATTGAGTGTAATTTGAATCAAATAACTGGCAATACGCAATTGCATAAACTCTTATACTGTGTTATTAGGCCTTTAGCATGGAAGAAATTTTCAAAAATAGGTTTACAGTAAAAAAGTAAGTTTTCCTCGTAAAAACCAACTCATCTTGTTAATCACAATACACTCTCTTTATATAAGAATTTAAACCAAAGTGTTTAAATCTTTTTCTAAAATTTTCAAAAATAGCTTGGTTGTAAGCCACCCTAAAATAATTTCTAATTTGTAAAAATGAAACATATTATTCTTATCTATCATGGAAAACTATTTCAAAATACCTATTTTGAACTTAATCTTAAAGGCCAGTTTCAAAAAATTACAAATGTTATATAATTTGTTGTAAGTAAACTATTCTTAGATTAATTTGTTTTAGAAAAATAAAAATAAAAAATTCCTATTGATAGGGTAAAATATTCCCCCTAACTAATTTTGATCAAACATTTCGGTGCTATTTAAAAAAAGAAGTTTAATTTTACAAAAATAATTCTTGGTTTTTTAGAAAAACTAATATATATTATTTATAATATAAAAAATATAAAAGATAGCCATTTTGAACCAAGCCACTAGAGCCATTTTTTTCAAAGATTCAAATTTAAAAAAGTCATACCCTCAAACAAATTCTACCCCAAAACAAAAGTTTGCTGTTTTATTTATCATCTAAAACACTCTTCAGATGTATATTTTAAACAACATCGTTTCATTTTCAAAATGTTTTAAAAAAAATTAAAAATCACGAATCAGTCAACTATCCTATGATTAATTTGTACCAAAAAACCAAGTATACAGTGTTATTTGGGAGGTCAAACATTCACTTGATATCGGGGGTGTAGGGGCAAGTTTAGCAGTGTGGGAGCGATCGTTTTGCTCTTAAGTTAAAGATCAAAGTGAGAACAGGGCGTTATGGAACTTGGAAAATACCCTTATGTTTAGTATGATTTCAAACACAGAAAAAGTGCTTATTTATTAAGTTGCTCCAGTAGGCCTACAACTATAAAAAAAATATATCAAACAATATAATTTTAATACAGAAAAAAACTTTACAATTAAATTACTATTTCTTGGGTAGCATAGCTAAATAGGCTTTTATGAAATGGCCAAAAACTATTATTGCTTAAAAAAACTATTTATATTTCTTTTATTAATTAAAATAATAGGCCTCAATGTAAAAAAACTTATCCTATTTACCTAAAAAAAAGTACTACGAATTAAAGAAAAGGTTTTAAACAAACAAAATATTTATAGAATGGAAATATGTCTTCTTTCCAAGAATAAGTAATCTTATTGTAGCTTGCAGTATTAAAATTGACAACAAATTAGAAAACATTTTCTTCGGGGGCTGATTTTAGGTTCGTCACTACTATAGTTCTTGTGTCGTCTGCTGATCTGTGCGATCTCAACCAGGTTGTCATATAAGGCTCGGATCCTCCACCAGGTGTTGAGACTAGGGCCGTGAAGTTTGATAAATAATAAAGATGAGACGTGATGGACTAATAGGTTGGTTCTTGTTGGACTAATTATTATATTCATGAGACTAAAGCCTCTCTCACATTCTGCTGAACTCCAAGGTATTATTTTTGAACAGTTCACCAGCTCTTTAAGGGCATCAGACACGCGTTAACTGCTGTTAAGGTAGTCTTTAAGCCCATTTATTGATTTACTTGAACCTATTCTAAATCGTTTACAGTGCCAATCTACTTCTGTTTCGCCATACCTGACTGGAATATTTGTTGGCCAGTAATCAGATTCGAGTACTTTAAAGTCTTCCAAAAGCATCTGATGAAGATGAAGTTGTTAAAAAACAACCGAGGTTTGAGATTATTAGCCACACTTGAAAGCAAGTGTTGCTCATTAATGGTTAACCATTATTCTATTGTCTATTAAATTTACTGAATTGAACTTACCCTCTTCTATTGCTATTTTACTCTCTGAGACTCTATTACCAAGTTGTTCTTTGATGATTCTATAAATCTTATGGAACTTCTTATAATTTTTTCTGCGAAAACAACTTGAGTGTTTCTGCAATCTTAAGTCTAACAAGAACTGGCTAGGAGTAAATCTTTTTAATAGGCCTTCATAGACATATCTTTCCGAAAATGTTCTCGACATTTCTTGTGAAGCCTTTAAGAAGTGGCTCGCTAACGCTTCCTATCTGAGCCACACAGCGGAAACTGTTATGAATGAGCTTGCTACCCACCTAGTACTGAGTAT
This sequence comes from Timema bartmani, assembly GCA_902151455.1. Taxonomy (NCBI): domain Eukaryota; kingdom Metazoa; phylum Arthropoda; class Insecta; order Phasmatodea; family Timematidae; genus Timema; species Timema bartmani. The sequence continues at coordinate 72,166 of CABFWB010000720.1, read as the reverse complement.
TCGACCTATTTTATTTATTTATTTGTCTAACTCAACCGCACATTCTGCAAGTTGACATTGGTTCTTGGGCGATATGCTGTACAAGGTGTACACTTTATCAATAAATAATTGAAAATGATTTACAACAGCTTCTTCGTTTACAGCAGCTGCAAGGGCTAACTCCGACCTGTGATTCATGCAATGCCAAATAATTATGTTTGGATATAAAGATAAACATTTTTTGTCCCATGCCAAACCTTTTCCCAAGCATTACACTAGCCCCGTCACTTTTAAAAGACTAGATTTTGCTTCAGAAACTCATGGTCAAAACCATGCTTCTCAAGGAATTTGACAACAGCGTTAAATATTGTTTCAGCTTTTTGATTTCTCAAGCTCAACCAAATCCAAAAATAAATTGTTTGGTAACTGTTCCTTACTGATTTCACATCTTAAATAAATAATTAGCACATATTTTGAACTTAGGTTAGTATATTCATCATTAGTAACGAAAATTTCTCCCAATGTTTCCTTAATTGTTTTTTTACAATTATTGATTTCATTTATCTCGAAATATAATTTATGATCTCAGTTAAACTAAATCTAGAATGGAGGCCAATTCCAACATCCACTCCATTTAGTTTTTGAAGGTCTAGTAAAATTTTTTGGAGTAAGGTAGTTCATTTTTCACTGGATAATATGCCGATATAAAAAATAGCCTTAGTTTATTCCTTATTAAATTTATTCATAGTATCAAATACCCCCTCCATGGATTTTTTTGATACATTTAAAATATTCTTGGCCGTTGCATGAGCACTTGATTCTTGTGCAGAAGTTATTTTTTTTCTTAATGATTTAGGCTGATAAGATTTATTTGAACCATAAAAAGTTACCTGGTAAGAACACCATTCAGTAGACAAAGAAATACGTTCTTTTTTAAAAGCTCCCAAACCAGTCACCTCAAAACAAGTCTCATCCTAGTTTACCGTTTCTGCAGTCAATCCAAGGAAATTATTCTTTTTTCCGCTACCACATATCAGCCGTCCATATACTTGGCCACTCGCCTTGTGTTTCAGCTACCTTGCAAACATTTTCTAGCCCTTCATTTTTATCAATGTCTACACCAAGGTCAACAACACTTTCATTAACAATAGCATCCGTTGATGTACTTGGTACCGATATAAAATGTTCATCGGGTTTGCTAGAGGGTCCACTTGACGCAACGAATCTTCCTTTATCAACATATCGCGAAAAGAATAAGGTTGATGTTTTCTGTTTGTTTTTAATAGTTTCCATTATTATATAGAAACTTGTAATAACTTGACAAAAGTATGAACACCAATCAAGATTAGGGCGCGCGTTGATGACTTTATGATGACCGGACCGGAGTGACTCACTCTCACTCAAGGCACATCAGCCTGGCACTGGCATAGGTGCAGTGGAGGGGTTGAGGGTGCCTTACCGCCACGCCACTCCCTCCCTCTCATTGTCAAAACAAACCCTAACGTTCCACTGTTTGGCTCGAAAACATATGTAGGCCTACTTTAGTTGAAACTAAAACTAATTTATACTGCAAATTGTTCGTTTTTACTGTAATAGTACGGTATCATAATAGTAATGAACTAAGGAGGTGATCAAAAAATATTTGTGACTGTGAGCATAAAACCAAAGTGTAGACGCTGATATTTCTAAATAAGAACAGTATTAAGTTTGCAAACAAGAACAGTTTCTTTTTAAACAAATGTGGGAGCGTCGCTCCGCCATCGAAATCAGTGTGGGAGCGACGCTCCGCCATCGAAAGCAGTGTGGGAGCGCCGCTCCGCCATCGAAAGCAGTGTGGGAGCGACGCTCCGCCATCGAAAGCAGTGTGGGAACACCGCTCCCACCCGCTCCTGCTCCACTACACCCCTGCTTGATATCCATTTCAAACAAATTTTTTTTAGCCATTCTCAAAAAATTTTGAATTTTAAAAAAATCACTCATCAGTTACCCTTAATTTGAAGGCTAAAGTCAGATATCAAGTTTGAACAAAATCCATCAGATCGTTTCAGATCTGTGGCTAGGGACAGGCAGACAGGCAGACAGACAGACAAGACAGATAGATGGACACAATTGTAAAATACACTTAATTGGGTTTAAACGTACATAAAACACAAGATTCTCATAATCTCTAGGCCGAAAATTTTCATGATTACAATACTTTTTCTTGATATGAGAAAGTAAAATTATTATTCTATAAGGTTCACTGGTAACTTTTCTATCACTACGGTATCAAATAAAAAAATTGACAGAAAGTTATAGTTAGTACTATTTTATGACACCACTGTATTGTAATATCCATATAAATTGTTATTTTATTAATTACTTTGTTTTTAGTTCGAGGAAATAGCAGAGAATCCAGAGAGTGCATACTACAATATCTCATACGTACTGCACTACTGCAAGTGTAAGATCCTGTTGCCCTACCTCCGGATTTTGGCTGTGATGGGACTCCGCCCCCTAGCCCTGGATGTATCAGAACAACGTTCTTGTGTGTGTGTTCTAGGGTACATACACATGATGTTCGTACTTGCTCTCATGTGTGTAGGCTATGTGCTTCAATACATGTCATGCTTCAGGTATGTGACAGAGGTGCTATTAAGTCTAGAATTATGTGCTTTAGGTTTGGAACAAAGTAAGGTGTTGTTAAATCTAGAATTATGTGCTTCAATACATGTCATGCTTCAGGTATGTGACAGAGGTGCTATTAAGTCTAGAATTATGTGCTTTATGTTTGGAACAAAGTAAGGTGTTGTTAAATCTAGAATTATGTGCTGCAATACATGTCTTGCTTCAGATTTGGAAGAGAATTAGTTCCTATTGTGTCTAGAATTATGTACTTCACGTGTAGAAAAGAGATGATATTAAGTATTTCTTTAGGAATAAGAGAAATGGTTGGAAATTACAACACCAGCACTGCCGGTAGTAGCCAATTAAAATCTAGTTGTTGTTTTTTTTCCAGGAGAGACCGTGGGTTTTACTACAAACAACATGATCATGAGCACATCTGTTATGGAAGTGTCGTGTTTAGCTATATTGTCCCAAGCTGTCTTCACATGGCTGCCTACCTCTACACGTTGTATATCTTTAGGATAAATGAAAACGAGCAACTGCAAAATTTAATGGAAAGAGTAAGGCAAAACACATGTTTTATAAACTACACTGATGTTATCATTTTTTTTTTTTTTAAACTTGAGTCTACTTTTGAAATAAACAAAATCATTTTATTTTAGTTGCACACTTCAGTATTAAAATTTATCTTAATTGATTCATTTCTGTCAGAATATTTCAGAATATTTACATTAAGTTAAATTGTGGAACTAAGCATAGAAAACATATTTTAAAAATTACCTACGAAGCAGTTCAGATACCTGGTAAGTCCGCTGACAAAGATTGTCTACTGCACTAAACAAGTTAGGGCAAGTATTGCCATAGCCATGGAAGCTTTCAACAAGAAGAGGTTACTGCTTTCCAGCAAGTAGAGTTAGACGCTGAGGAAGAAACTGATAAAATGATACATTTGGAGCTTTGCCTTGTATTGAGCAGACACTTGGACTTTAGGAATATGGAGAAGAAATACTTGGAGAGCTATGAAATGTGGCACTGGAGAATACTTGAGAATATCAGGTGGACAGACAGGGTGACAAATGAAGAAGTCCTAAGAAGAGTGGGTGAGAAGATAACCATTTTAGATGTGATTCTTTGGTACAAAGCAAACTGGATTGGACACATCCCTAGGAGGGACTGTCTTCTGCACAACGTCAAAGAAGGAAAGGTTGAGGGAAAGACAAGCTTAGAAAGGAGGAGAGTTCAAATATTGGATGACATGAAGGAAAGGAGAACATTTTGGTAGCTTAAGGAGTCAAGGAAGAGACAGAGGACAGGAATATATTGGTGGTCTAAGTTCACTGATCAAAGGAATGTCATAAGACAGAACACCTAATAATAGTGATAATTATAATAATGGATTAATAATGGTACAAAAGCTAAAAAAATTTGGCTGACAATTAAAAGTGTGCGCATGATATGCCAGTTTTAGTTCCAACCAATTCGTTAACTATCAATAGTAACCATATATAGGAGTATGATTATAATTCGTTAATTATCAATAGTAACCATATATAAGAGTGCGATTATCGTATGAAAAACAACACAGACACTAATATTAATTTTGCAACTTTGTGTCACAGGTGTTTCTGTTGTCATCAAGCTCTCCAAATGCATCAGTGACCCAACGCCGCTTGGTGTTGATGTTGTGGCTGTTTGTAGGGCTGAGCATCTTGTGGATGATCCTGTCCCTGGTTACGGTTAACATCATGATGGCACAAGGCATCATCATCTTCCGCTGGCTTGAGGAGAGGTATGATCGTACATACAGACAGCATTTTGGAGTAATAATTAGGACTGACATTTTAATCATTCCTTTATAGTTCAATGATATTTAAAAAAAAGTGTAAAGTTACAAGAAATAAAATTACTTTACACACTATGCAGGAAAGCAAGTCCTAAGTGGCTTGAGAAAGAGGTTTCCATGTTTCAAATATCCTATAATACAAACACATTTTAAGAAAAAAAGATGGAAATATCATAAAATAATTTGAATAACTATCTTATAGAGGTATATAAATGTCACAATTGGTCAGCAGTAGTGTTATATTCTTTGAAAATAAATATTACCATTTTTGTTAGCACCACGTCTTACTACCCATTCAGATTATAAGTTTATGTAATACTTACACTAATGTTTTTATGGATTAGGAAGGTTATATATAGAGAGGAATGTACCCACATTTGCATCCAGGGAGAGTGGAAAACCATTTTAGAGAAAGCACCCTCAGTACACCTGACCGAGATTCGAACCTTGATCTGCCAGTCTAGTCTACTGGAAGAGTAACGCGCTAGCTTATGCAGCCACCAAAGCGGGTAAATAAAACTACTGTAATACTGAATCATAATTTACAAGTCTTGGACGTAGTCACAATAGTTAAGCTCAAAGGCTGGCTGATTTCAAGTGTAAAAGTGTAATATGAGGTGCTAATAGCTGTAAATATGTGGGAGAAAATTGCCTCCAGTCACCAGGTAGGGGATTGAACATTGGTCTCTCAAATTGGGAGTTTAGCACGCTAGTGAACCCATTTCTGCTTGAAGATATTGAAAGTTAAAATTCAAAGATAAGAAAAATAGTCCAAGTGAGATGGTGGTAAATTTAACTGGCTATTATTTTTTTTCAAAGGGATGTACGAGTAAAGGATACACTTGTGAATAATAATTTTTTTATGTCCATGACTTGAAGATAACTTAAAGAAGAAAGTAAGAGCTCCGTAGAAAGAATAGTATTAATTTGACTGTTACAAATGTTACTAAATGACTTTCATATATTCATGATTGTGATCTGCAGCTATCCCTTTTGATGGATAGTATCATTAGTTTTATTACCTATGAAATAACCCTAGTAATATAGTAAAACGTTACCAGTGTTGTTTAAAAAAAATAGGTTTGTACTTTAAGGGTGGCCACAAAATCTGACTTTGTCCTGATCTAAAAATGCAAAGAGTCCTGACCAAACCCCTATTCCTGAATTGATAGTGGTGGTCAACAAATCAAAACACTCAATTTGCTATAGCAGATCATATTTTTTGGAATGCATTTAAAAAGATATAGTATAGTATAAGATGTAGTGAGGACATTTTTCTTCCTTTGACAGATAAATAAACAACTTTTCTTGATTTTCCCGAAAGTTTTAAATTCCCTTAACATTGCCAGATTTTCAATCATTACCCTGACTTTAGCCATATTGAATTTCTTACTACGGTTTCTACTGCACTCTTACTGTATTTGAGCCATAAACTAGACCAGTGATATCCAGCCCTAGATATCATAGCACCATTTTGGGTCACAGCATGTTTTGGCTGGGCTCACAATGTTTTTAGAAGTTATAGTTTAATATTTACTATTTTATGAGAATATAATAGTTAAAACTGTTAAAGTTCTATTTGGTCACCCAGCTCTGTCAATATGCTTACCAACTTAAGTTTACCGTAAAAGCCTTTTATTTGGATGAGTATTGGTGCAGAAATTATTTGATCACATCCTAAATAACCGCTGAGCTAGTTGATTCTCTTTCACGGTCTCTTAAGTAACGTTTGTATGATTATTATTTAATGAGTTTGAAATAATTAAAACCAGCATCCGTGGGCATATGGGCTGATTGTCACGCTCATCTAGTTTGGTTCTTCGGAGACTGGTAGAACAGAATTCCAATTTCAGCTGGGTATACCAAGGGTGATTTTACAAATTATTTCTCATTCCAATCAAATGTGGAAAGATCGTTTCTAAGTTATACTTACCTTATCCCTACCCAATAAGTGTAGTTACATGCAGATATCCTGCAGTTTGTATGTATATATATATATATATATATATATGAACATTTTGGGGATATTAAGGGGTCGCAATGGTCTCAAGAGACAAAATTTGTAGTCAAAACATGCAAAATGTTAGAAATCGCTACACTAGAGTGACCAGACTATGTAACACCATGGTGCATAATCATGGATTATTACAGAAAGGAAACAAACTCTATCGTTACAGCCCTCCTCCGATTAAAGTGTCACTGAAAGTTCTGTTGATCTTGAGCACATTGTGGCATGACACGGTCCAAGCGATGATCATCACCAGCTATTGTCTACAAGGTCAACTCCTGGCCACACATGTTCACCTTCTCAAAGAGAAGTTGTTACAGAGTGTTATGTCACCTGTAGAGTGGATGAGGGTGAGAATAAACTTAATTATACTACATTCATTTAAACAGTGTGTTAAAAAAGGTATTTTCACAGTGGAATATATTTGCTGCAGCGTTGACATTTTGTTATAATCTACAAAATGGTGGAAAAACACTTTTAAAATAATCTGTATATTTTAAGAAGATTGTTCAAAATAATGAAATTATATGTTACCATTAAAAAAGTTTTCATTCAAAGTAGCAATTGCACTTGTTTCAATCTGGAGAGACTTTGCTAACACACTATATGTTCTACTGAGGGATCAGAAAATTCTCAGGCACAGTTTGGACTAACCCTGCTTACCCTAGCAACAATAAACGTCACACCACTGACCAGTGCACAAGGCCAATATTAAAACCTACAGGCCGTTCCACTCTTAAATTACAGTACAGGTCTTATGAAGTGCGCAGTTACTAGAGTCTATGCACTTAAAACATGACCATTTTTTATTAGAGACTTATCAAGATTCACAAAGTGTATACACTTTATAGTAATATAGTTTGAGTTTGGTTTATGTAAATAATTTTGTATTATTATTAGTAGTATTATATTAAACTCGCTTTAAATCAACACTGCACAAAATCACCTGCAATGAATATTTTAGGGTTTTAATTCTGCCATGTCGAACTAAGTATGGTCTATACAAATCAGTTAAAATAAATTGTTTTCCCACCTTGTATTCATGAAAACGGGTGTGAACTTTTTTAAACAATTAGTTAACCCATTCATACATTATTAGATTGATTATAATATGTTGTTTATAACCTTAGCTTCAAGTTCGATAACAATTACGATTAAATCACCAAATACCATGTATGCCTGCACCAATATAATGACCGAAACACATCATCAATAGCTCACTACTGGTGGACAGGCTTCCTTTTTTCTTTAGGTATGTTTCAAAAAAGTGTGTTTTGTCTTTCCAAGAGGACATGGTAAATATTAGTGTTTTTATTGCTTTAATTAGATGCATCAGTAAATGTTAGATAATATATTAAGTTAATTTCTTAGAAATACCTATATTCATTTTTAAGCTACAAAATGACAACTCCGCTGGGTGGAAAAAGGACAGCGCCTACAGGGAAACCATCGGATTGGAAAGCGATGGTAAGAGTCTGTATTGCATTTTAAGAGTGGAATGGCCTATAGACCTCTCCATAACTAGCAATAGAGTCCATTGTGAGCTTGACACTTAATACTGCATGACCTCCATGCGGGTAGCATCCATATGGCCAGTTTAATAATCAGACCTAGTATGTCTCAGTGCAGTGCTGTAGTAAATAAGAGAAAACACCTACCCAAACTCGACTGGAATGGGCCAGTTTTGCATTTGAAACTAGCCCATTCCATTCTGGTCTAGGTAGGTGATGTCCTGTATTTAATACAGCATCACACCTGAGGCGTACTAAGTCTGACTATGAAACTGGCCCATAGACTTTGGGTGGTGTAACTTAAATATATTGGTATGTTCCATACCCCTTGCCCAACATCTAAAATGTTAGCAAAGTGAGTCAATAATTACCATCAGCAATCTTTCAGTTACACAACGGGCAGTATCAATATTATTTTTCTATGGCTAAAGGGTGTGTCCATCCAGAAAGGTTTAAAAACTTGCCTGGTCAATCCTGACAGTTTTTCCTTACTTATTTACAAATTTTTAGTTTCCTTAAACCTGCAGAAGTTGACATCATCTTCGCAGACAGACAGTGGCCTCTAAGTCGGTATAGCTTGATATCGAGCTGACACTATGGAATTTTGTTTTAAATGTTATTGAAATAAATTATGAGTGTGCACTAGGAAATATAAGTTCAGTGTTAAGTGTTTCAACATCAAATTTATATTTCTTTTTATTTAATTTTGAAAATTACAATGCGTTAAACCTAATTTTCCTGACAGTTTAATCTGTCATGTTTTTCAGTATGGTGAAGACCTACATTATTGTGATATTATTTTAATGCCTTTTAAGTTTAAATTTCATGTTTGTTAAGTAATACATTTATGATTTTGCATTTCCTTTTAATGTGGAGTGGAAGGGAATGCAAGTTAAGATCGGTACTTTTGAAGTTTTTATAACAAAAAAACTTGTTCGGCCAAATTAATAAAGTATTGCTTCAGCAGCTTGGATATACACTTAGTTTAATTTTTTATAGAAATCTTTAATTTGTTATGAACAGAGAATTTCAAATTAAGCTTTTTAAAATGAAGAGAAAATGGTCAAATGTCACCATACTCAAGACAGAAATTCAAAAACTGTATAGAATTCTATGTAAAGAAAATAAACTAAACATATCTACTATAGCAATATTTGGTTCTTGTCAGACACCTTAGCTCAGTCGGTAGCGCTAAGGGTTTCTGGGTTTGATTCCTGGTATGGCTGAAAATTTCGTTACTAGTTAAATGTGGGGTTCCCCTTTCACAGTGAATAATTAACGGCCGGGGCTGGTTGCGTTGTATCAATTTTATATTTAAAAATATTTTGCAAGGAACGAGCTATATGAGATTATTTCCCAAGTAAGTGGGAAATAATCTCATATAGCTCGTTCCTTGCAAAATATTCTTAATCAATTTCTCCTTATTAAAGATAAAATGAATATAAATACAATTTATATTTAAAGTTAGTTCTGATATAATCAATCAATTAAGAAAGTGCGTGTTAAATACCTCAAATAAATAGATTTAAAATATTTGATTTATTTGGCCAAACAAAATTGTTTTGTATAAGATCTGCAGGAATACTGACAGACCTTAGCCTTGCATTCTCTTAAATCTCACCTTAATTACGTCATGTTATTTGTACATTATAGGAGATTGGAGAGTTTCGCAAGCTCTTGAAGTACTTTAATGAAGATTTGGCTCCGATGGTTTGTATATTCACTGTCGTGAATCTGTCTTGTGCTGCCTCTGGAGTCATCTGGCTTCTAAAGTATGATTTAGTGGACAGGAATACAATACCTATACAAGGAATAAGCATCATGAACGTGATGTTGTGGATCCTTATAGCAATTGTACCATTTATTCAGGTACATGCAAAACAAACCAAATATATTGTCTGAATTGGATTTTTTTTTCTATACACTACCAGGTCATTCCATGTGAAATCAACTGATGAGGCAACCCTTCTCAACCTTACATTTTTTTTTTATTTTGTTGAAATTTGGCATAGATATTGATGACTTGCGAACATCTGACAAATTTTCCTTTTCTTGGTCAAAGTGTTATAAAGTTATAGAGCTTTAAAATTCAGGGAACATGTTAAATTTACAATGAATCACAAATATTGAAATATTAATATTTTGAGTCCTAATTAAGATACTAAGATCAGATCTTTTCCATTTTAATGCTCTTGATTATAGATTTAAATAAAAAAATAAAAATTATCGGTTGATTTCACAAGGAATAACCTGATTATTTTATTTAAGTTATTATAACTAAATCCTTATAAAATCTTTTCAATAAAATGTTGGGTGAAAATCTATTTTTTATGCTTTTTAAAAAATATTGGCATTATAACATAATGGAATGGGAAAGTTTTTATCGCAAATAATATATTAAAAAACTTTCTTTGGTATTGTTGTAATGCATTTATGTATGACCCATCAGTGATTGGTTCATCTTGATTATATATAATAAACTTCAACTCAAATGTATTATGTTACCCACCTGCAGAATCTTATAAGATTTGAACAAAAAATCTCACCCACATTGGTCGCACACACGCTAAAATGTCATGTTCATATATTGCCTGTGATAGGGAAGTAGAGGTGTGTTCTTGCTCACGTGAACTGAAGGTTTTTTTTTCTTCTTCTTCCTAAATGTTTTCCCACTATCCCTCCCGACAAATGTGTATTCTACTACCCTCAACCTTATTCTATTACCATAAGGAAATTAAAATGCATATAGTCCGGACGCAGTGGGGGCAAAAATAAAATAAGAGAACTCCCAGGATATTCTCAGTGAAAAGCCAACTTTGATGCCTTATATGTATACCATCAGGTGGGAGAGACAAATGCCATTTGGTGCCTGGACTTGGCTTTATTAGTGCACTGATGAGTCAAGATTAAGTCGGACGGTAATTTTTTGGTAGTTGTATGTATTGCTAGCTCTTTTTTCTTTGATTGTACTACCAAATTACTAGTACTATAAATAAATAATGCCAAAATAAAAGTACTAATTCAGTGAACCAAATAATAAATTTTCGTGTTTTAAGTGACCAAATCCAACACAGTCCCTTTCTAAGTGTAGGAGCCATTTTGTTCAGACGTCCAATTTTATTAGGACCAGGATATGGTAACACTTGTAATATGACATTGTTAAAAAAGGATACTAAGTTATGTTCAAATAAGTTTAAAATAATTACTGCAAAATCTAAAAAAAGGACAAGTGTTTGAAAAGACAGGTATCAATGATTAAATAGGCCTAAAATAAACCTTGACAATAACTAGGGGTGTGCACAACTTTTACTCGGCTTTGAAACAAATCTCAAATTTAACTTTGCTTCAAAAATAATTTCGGCCGAAGCTTCACCAATAAAAATTAATATTTATATGGAAAAATTTGTAGTAGTTGAATTATGATCATAATTTAATTTGTCAGAATAAAATAAAATATTACTAACAATTGTGTGATAAAACATTTTCCAATAAATTTTAGTGCATCAAAATATAAAAAAGCACAGTTTGATGTTTTTCAAGCATAAAACAACCAAGAAAAAATATTTAAACTTTGATTCGGCTTCAGGAATATTTCAAATATTGCATTAGAATTCACTTTGCACATCCCTGACAATAACAGATATTGAAAAATGTATGTGTACTAGTTTCTATCTTTCCAATGTTTGTATATTGCAAAGATGTTTCTTTTGTCTTCAGGCTGCCCGTGTTACAGCCGCCTGTGGATCCGTGCAAAGTTTAGGTCATGAGATCCGGGGAAGACCCTTTATATACCAGGAAATGCCGAGTGCAGAGTTAGATTCAATCCTGCTGTATGTTTCTTCTTTGCACATGACCTCAAAGCTATTTCAAGTTCCGATCACAGGGCGGTATCTTTGTCTAGCTCTCACTTTAAGTGGAATAGTAACACTTACATTAGGTCAGTGTCATCTTTTGCAAGTGTGATTTAAATTTTAGTTATTATTTGCTTGTATTTATTTTCATACAGATATATTTAATAGTTTAATATAAGAGATTTATGGACTTAAGAGTGAAATGAGTGTTAACAAACCTCCAATAGGTTTATTTAAATTTATGTTGAAGGATTACATCTGGATGGAGTAATCGAACCCAGGATTTTTAGCTAAGCATGCAATACTCTGTTACTGACACACTAAACCAAAGGCCCCAGGTTTGATTCTTGTGTCCAGGTGTCAGTTTAAAACATATATTTAAAATATTTGTAAATGAAAGTTACCCATACCAAAGGTTAATTTTAATGTATTGTCCACAGTAATGATAGGAAATGTAACATGATATAAACATCAAATATGTTTGACAGCCATCCAACCTAGTCTTGTGTTTTTAACATTAAGATAAAAGGTTTAAATATCTATTTTTAAAACTATCCATTCACATTGAGCTGAGGTAAACTCCTATGAACTTTTAACTCAAGAGTTTTATGATTTCAACACCCTTTTTTAATTGTTTTTACTATTACTAGTCTCTTTCTTTTAAAAAAATGTGAGATCTTATTTATGGTTGAATATATAAGTAAGTCAAGGATGAAATATTTACATTTAAAAGAAATGTATAAGCTATCAAGAGTTAATTTATTTAGAATTGTGTGCAACTTATCTTTTATAATGGTATTGTTCAAGTGTTATTTCAATGCAAGAACATATTCTAAGTCATGAGTATCTAAACACTTCTTTTGTGATAATACCTTTTAAAGAAACTACACAATTTGATTGTTTTCTGACCTTGGTTAACAATAATGATATTCATAAATTTGAAAAACAACACCTGGATACAAAAAACAATCCCAGAACCACATCTCGCGTCCAGATGTCATTTTTCAAATTTATGAATATACTTGATGCAACTATATTTGTAATCTATAGATCATTTATATTCCCCAAGCATTACTATTCTTATACAATTGGTTGTACAAGCATTAGCATTTTCCAACAAAACATGTGGTTAGCTTCTAAATTCTGTTATTCATCCCCAATTTTTAAATACCATAACTTATCAGTCAATTAACCAAAAGTGACTATGTAGAGAGAAAAAAGGGTGATTTCCTTCCCTGTGAAGAAGAAAAGTGTGAGAAAAAATCTAAATTTAAGTATATTTCATGTCATATTGATAAACACAATATTTTGAGAAGACAATATTAAGATAACTCAGGATTTTTTTTAAATACAATATTAATAATATTGATCTATTTATTTGAAATAAATTTTATTGTATTTGATCTATTTATTTGAAATAAATTTTATTGTAATGTGAAAAAAGTGTACCTGAAACTAGAATGTTAAATGATTTTGTAATTTAATAGTTTTCATATTTATAATAAACTAATAAAATAATCTTGTAGTGTGAGAGTAAATTGTAGAAAGTTAGTAACTAAAAATAAATAAATTAACAATCAAATACAAGTGGCATGAGAAGAGTGCCTACTCTTGATTATTTATTAGTTTGTGTGTGTGTATTTTCCAGTGGGTCTCGGTGATACGACTTGATAATAATACGATAATAAACAATGTTTTATGTCCTAAATTAGTGTAAGATTTTACTAAACTATATTCTAGGATTATTTTATTTAAGAAGTCTATGTATATAGTAACAATAAATAAAAAAAATTAGTTACAAAATTAATATTTTATTTAAGTTATACCTCATCACCTACTGAAAAGTTGTTTTATTTCTAGCACTAGAATTAGCTATCTGTCGTGCTAAATTAGGGAATTGAAATCTTTAATGGTAAACCTTGTGTACATATATTTTTTAATTATTTGTAAAATAAAAGTTTGCAATTTTTTCCCTCATTTTTTACTAAATTACTGGTCTGAATGTATGTTTTTAACTATATTAGTGGGTTAAAATATGTGGGGATACAAGCTTGAGAAATTTGAAAAGTAACCAGAAGTAAGTTACTTTTCAAATTTTCCAAGCTTGTAGCCCAATGTATTTTTCTTTGTATCTCTGAAAATTTTAAAACAATGTGTAGCTATGTATGTGAAAAAAAGATTTGAAAAGTGAATTAAGACAAAATGAGAATCATTTTAATTTATCTTGTTCCTGTTTAAGCCTAACCTAGCTATACTTTCAGGTTGGCTTCCTTCTCTACATACTTTTAATTATGTAGTGTGTTGCTACGGTGTTTTCGTATGTTTCCACACCATTAAGCAATTATTTGTTTTAAAAGTAATGGAAAACATGTTCTGCCTTAAGATATGAGTGAAGAATGATCCTGGGCACGGGACGATTCCTGGATATCTCAGTAGTTATACCATTGACCTACTAAACCAGGTTCGATTCCCATGTCCAGGTGTAATTTTTCAATTTGAATAATAAGTAAACTTTGATTAGCCTCAGTAGTAGCAAACTTACCAAATAATTGTGACATGGACCAAAAGTCCCTAAAACAAATTTTAGTTTGTGTGCAACCCTCTTAATTGATATAAATTTCAGCTTTGACCAGAGAGGGCTTCATATCACAATGTTTTTGAGTATTCTTCTAATATTTGCCTGTATAAGACTAATGATTATTTCCCATGACCATCAAGATCTTAGATGTTTATTCTGCTAGCTTGACACTTTCCAAGTTTTTTTGGAGAAATATTAAAGTCAATTTTTTGGAAGTTTGAAAAGCGTCCCTCGAAGAATTTTATTTTTTAGCAACGCGTCTTACTACCTATTCGAGTTATACGCAAATTTACTAATTACACTAATGGTTTAGGGGTTAGGAAGGTTATATTTAGAGGAAGTGTACACACATTTCCATGGAGGAAGAGTGGAAAAACGTTATGGGAAAAACTTCAGTACACCTGACTGAGATTCTAACTTTATCTCCCCGTCATCGGCAGTCCCGTCTACTTTGAGAGTAGTGCCTTAGACAATGCAGCCATTGAAGCGGGTCCTTCACAGAACTATAGGAGGGAACATATGCCATTTTGAAGATTTTTATCACTGCATAACTATCCAGTAGGTATCATGTATCAAATACTATTTTCTTAACTTTTATTGTTCAATATATTATCCCTCAAATTGCAATGAAATTGAGTATTCTACTTTAAATTCCGATAATAGCAGCTTAAACCCCAGGGGGGGGGGGGGCTACAATTCAGTTG